>MTQE01003428.1:2268277-2280820 GCA_014337955.1 Aspidoscelis marmoratus
GTGGCCTGATCCAGCAAGGCTTCTCTTATGTTCTTATGTTCTTATGTGCTCCAGCAGCTTTAGGGCAAGTAGCACAGTACAACCAGGTGGTGGGGGTACATGCTGGTTGGGGTACAACATAACTTTGCCTGTTTGAGAGTACAGTTCTCTTATCCCAACAACAACTCATGTCACCATCTTCACAACTTAATTGTGAGATAAGTGAAGGGGAGGTGAAGTCCATTTGCTGACCACTGATTTCACTGCCATGAATGTTGATTACCTCAAACATATTCCCTTTTCATTGATCTCTCTCCCACTGCACATTGCTTTGAAATTGCACATTTGTGCAAGACTGCAATGACAAAGAAAAAGAAATTGAGATGTGATCTCAATTGTGTGGTAGATGTGAAACTGAACTTGTGGTTGGGCAGATTTAGGCTGGAGGAGGAGAAGGAACAAACAGTGAATTAGAACAAGCAACATCCCCACTGTGTGCTGTTTTGAAATTGTGAAGTAGCACAAAACTGCAATTGCAAAGAAGAAGGAAGTGAGACTGAGCTTAAAAGAAGCTCTGCTGTGTGATAGATATGGAACTGAAGTTGTTCTTGGGTGGATACAGGTTGGAAGGGTCAAAGGAGCAACCAAGGAATGACTCATGGTGCCACTAAAGGAATCCATGTTCTGATGCAGTGGCAGGGATATTCAGTGGGTGGAATTTAACTTTCCTGTCCATTTGAAGTCAAGATTTCAATGCTGGTGCTGCATATAGTCACTGACCACAGAGGGAAGAGAACTTGGTGAGGGGAGGGGAAGAGAAGGTACAAGTTCCTCATGTCGAGCACGTGGAACAGGAGGAGAATGAGTAAGTCTGAATGAGTCTGTGCTATAATACAAATGTTGGACATACTCAGTCCTCATTCCCCCCAAAACATATTTTCCATACAATGTCTGACTACATCTTGATGCTACTAAATATTGCATTCAGAATCTGCAGTCAACTGCGCCATCATTATTTGATGACACTCAGGGAAAAATAAGAAAGAAAAACATTTTTGCAGGTTACAGGGCAAAGTAATGACATTCAGATTTAAATAACCTTCAGATACAATGTCTACCCTCCAGGTATTTGCTAGAGCTAATATATCTGCTGTTTTAGATAATGAGACAGCAGCTGCAGCTGTGTAAGCAAGACAAAGGAACATGGATTTCAATAATTTGAGCGGAAACAAAAAAGTGCAGAAATCAAGTGTATTTCACTCTAAAAAACAAGAAAGAAAATCAAAATGGTAAATCTCTCTCTGAGTATGGGAGAAACTAAATAGCTTACTTGATTTTTCTGAAACATTCTGCTGCATAAATTACCATAAAAAGCAGAGATAGCATTTTGACCTCTTCTGATGATTACTTGTAATGCTGAATGTTAACTTCCTTTCCTTGTTATTATCCTGCCACCTCTTCATAAGTTATTTCCTAGTACCAATGAATTTGAAATAAATGAAAGGACCGATAAGCCATTTAAACCATACTGTCTAATTAACAGAAATTTTGACCACATCACCACTTACTCCTGGAGGCACCCACTACAGCACCCTCTGACTCATCATCTTTATTTGCAGTGGCAGCAGGCATCCCAAGGCAATTGTGCTACCTCATTTCCAGGTGTGACAACCCATCGAAGCACCATTTATGTGGGGCATGATTTTGTATCCTGAACAGAAATGCTACAATCTGCCACTAAAATGGCTCCACTTCACTTATGAACTGAAGCACAGGTGCATCTTTTGTGAGGGAAGATCATCGTGCCTCCCCAACATACTTGAAAGTAGATGCATTGGCCAGTAAGTGGAGATTTGGGGTAAGAGAGAAAATGTGTCCATGCATGCTCCATCTTTAATGATATGGTTTTATTTTTTATTTATGGAATGTTCTGCAATGCCACCATACTGAATAGGTCCCAGAGCCTAGAAATGAGCACCAAGGAACCTCCCAGTCTGGTATTGTTCCCATTTATTTCACAGTGTGCCCTCCAGAAGGGCCAAGGCATCATGGTTCTACTGTCAGCAGCACAAAGCACCAATGAAGAGACGTGATGCCAGCCTAAAGAGTGTAGCATTTGTGCAAGATGTTGAGAGGGGGAGTGAAGAGCACAATATTGAGGTCTTTGAAATAATGCATCATTTGCTGCATCGACAGGTTTCTTTGCCTCATTTGCTGCATCAATAGGCAGTTTTACGTCATTCACTGCATCAGGAGGCTTCTTTGGCTCATTTGCTGCATCAGCAGGCTCCTTTGCATGCTGAAAAGGAGACATGGAAGCAATTCATATAAAGAACAAGGCACTTTTGCCAAGGCACCTACCCCCATACACTTCCACCCTTGCCATGGAGACACAGTTCTTCTTTGTCTCACTCACTCTCATGTACGCAAACAGATGCATGGCACATGACATCATTCTGTTGCTGAGAAACTAAACACATACCTGGCACGTGACAGTGCTCTGCTGCTAGGAAACACAAGACATAAATGGCATGTAAAAACACTCTGCTGCCAGGAACCACAACATACTTAGGGCATGTGACATCACACTGCTACCAGGGAGCACATGTACATAGCACATGGCATCACTCTGCTGATGGGTAGACACAACACATGCATGGTCTAGCAACCTTATGGAATGATCAGCCCATATATTTTTCAGAGTTAATAAGGTACCTTGTAACACTTTGGATAGCTATGAGAATAGTTAGGGATAGCATGAAATCTGTGTTTGCTTGTGCTTGAATCTCCTGTTCTGTCTTGGATTGTTCTAGGACTCTTGGGCAACATCCACAAGGACTGTGCCAGATGTGTTCTTGAACCATGACATCTGTATTTCAATGTACTGGCTGCATGGACTTTGTACCTGGTCCAATCCTAGGCCTGGAACTGGCTCCTAGGTGTGTTCCAGCAGAAGACCATCTTAAAGCGGTCACTTACACAGTCTGGGTTTGTTCTTTATTTCTGCTGCCACCATGCACTCAGATAGCAGCAAGAACATCCCAGGCTCCACTCTGGTGCCTGGCAACATTTTGATGGGCTTTGGAAGACAACCCACTTCTGGGGCCATTTTCAGGACCATGAGGACATGTCTGCATCTGCAACTTCAAGGCCAGGAGATTTTTGTTCCCCAGCTTCAGAGTTAGGCCTGAACAGGATGGCCATCATGCTTGTTTCAGGCTGGGGCAATCTTCTGCAGTGCACACCTTTGGGACAAGTGCAGAACATACCTTGGGCTCCTTGACTTCCAACTCTTGCCATGCACCATGCATCTACATGCTCTCACCTCCTATTGGCTCCTGAGCCACTACAACCTCTTAAAAAGTTGATGCAATATCAGTCCTCATGAAAGGTTTCTTGGGAAGGTCAAGGTAGCTAGATCCAGCATCTTCTATGGGAAAAAATGAAAGAAATTTAATTTAACCTTCCTCTTTTTCCATGATAATGAGTCTTCTGATGGACTGGAAACATGGTTGGATGTCAGTCATCTTTGATCTGTCAAAGGACTGACCAGCACTGAAACTCATTAGCTGAAAGGAAGGTTTCCTTCACAGCTCTGTTTTGTAGTGGAGAGGTAGCTGCAGTGTTAACAAATTATGTTTACCTCCCATGCCTACCATTTCTGCACCAGCAATTGTACTGGCTAATGGGCTGCCATATGAGTGAAGCCCAAATCTCAAACCAGCCTCCATCTTAGCCCGCTACTATTGCCTTCTTCTGATCCCAGCCCTATACATCACAGCCCTTGGCTGCCATTTATATCTTGGCACTAAAAAAGACAAGGACCCTCAGAAAATCAGAAAAGGAACAAAAATAGAACTGTAAGCAAAGCACTGATGAATTTAAAATACACACACAACAGTAAATGATTGAATTGTGGGTGGGAGAGAAAAAAACTACAAAATGAAGGTGGAGGAAGGGGAATTTTGAAGGACTGAATATAGGGAAAGGAAAGAACAATAGCGGTGGGTCACGAGATGGCTCAATGTCCGCTTACCCCAGATGATTTCATAACCAGGCATAGCAACCAGTTCTATATGAGAATCTGAGTGAGTATGGGAAGCCAAGTTTAGGCATACTGCAATTGGAGCAAGTTCTTCAAAGGAGCCAACCCTGGCACACCTCAGCCTTCCCAGGCTCTGTTCAAACCAGTATGGCCTGAGAGAAACCGGTAGTGCTGATATTTGGCAACCTACAGTCTTTTGCAATTACAGGCTGCACTGTGCAGGGATAATATTAGTGGCCCAGGAGCTATCACAAATTTACATAATGTGACAGAGCAGCCAGAGTGTCAAAACCCCACTGTCCATCATGGCCTGCCAACCATCTTGGGGCGTCATTGGGGGCTTTGGTGCAGTTTGGGGCAGAGTGTTGTATAAACACAGCTTCTGATTCTTATGGCAACCCTTAAAGAGACCCTAATTCCAGATCAACTTTTAGATCAACTAAAAGGCTAAAAATAAATCCCAGCACTTAAAACTGGCCTCTCAAATTGCTGTCAAATCATAGTGTGTTTCATGACATGCCCTATTTCCTAGTTCTGCACTTTGTTGAAAAAACTGAAATGCCAAAACACCTCCTAAAAGGTGCCTTCCATAGCTGGAGATATAGCTCCATCCTGACTTGCACTGTCACTTCTTCTTTTAGATGGAAATTGATCACAAACATGGATTCCACTCTTTTCAATTACACAGCTCATTGGTAGGTTATTTGATACATTTTGCATTCAAAAATCATATGGCGTTTCGGCTGTAATAACAAGTCTTTAAAAAGCCTACAATTTGCTTTCATTGCATGAAAAAAGATCTAGAGCAATCTAAAAGCAATGAACAACTTTTCAGATATCAGCAAACAGGCATGAAGGAGCAGTCATTTTCTCATAACTGCCATGCCACAAAAAATCAGATAGTATCATTTCAGGAATGTGCTGCTGTCTTTCTCTTGAAGGTTATTTTTGACAGCCAAATGTTCATTGGAAAGTGGGAATTAAATAATTAAAACTCCATGCAAGAACAAAGACAATAATTTGACATCTTTAAAAGTAACCCCTTTTTTAAAAATATATATTCTTTTTAAAATATTTTTTTTCAAACAGTCTAAAAGAAAAAAGAACTTTTACAATCTTTTTCATATCAATTTACATTGTTACGGACTCCCTCCGTTCTTTGGACTTTTCTTCTACACATCAGTTGTTTCTTGCTTTGCTTAGATGTCTCCTTATCATTATCAGCTTGCCCTTTATTATTAATCGAAACCATCAGTCATTACTTCTAATTCTCCTAGATAGTTAATCAAGGTGAGTAGTCTTCTGTATTTTTTTCTATTGTTTTGTTGTTTAATAAGTGCGTAAGTTTGTCCCTCTCCGCCAAGTCCATCAGCTTAATTATCCATTCCTCCACTGTAGGCATCTCCTCTTCCTTCCATTTCTGTGCATAAAAAAATCTAGCTGCTGTCACCATGTACAAAATCAAGGAATTCATGCTCCCCAAGCTATCATCCACAATACCTAATAAAAACAATTCTGGTTAAACATGATATTTCTCTTTAAAATATGTTTCCTCAGATTGTATATTGATACCCAAAACATCTTTGCCTTTTCGCAAGTCCACCACATATGATAAAAAGTACCCTCGATTTTTTTACATTTACAACATTTAGTAGACATATTTTGGTATATTCCCTAATTTGTGGGGTGTTAGATACCATCTATACATTATCTTATATACGTTCTCTTTCAATAACATACAAGACGTAAATTTCATATCTTCTATCCACAATTTCTCCCATTGATCCATTTGAATATTATACCCAAAATTTCTTGCCCATATGATCATACACTCTTCTACTTGATCATGTTCCATTTCTATTTGAAGTAGCAATTTGTACATAATACCAATCATTCCCTTTTCAGCTCTATTTAATTTTACCTCCCATTCCTGTTTTCCCCATTCAAAGATTACTTTTTCTTTATCTTTTCTGTATATCCTACTAAGAGCACTTGATATTCATATAGCTTTTTTTTAGTATCTAGAACATATTCCATTCATTTTACCATCCATTTTTACAATAATCCTTAAGTCTACATCAGTAATGTTATTCTCATATTACAGAATAATAAGCATTTGGAGATTTCATCTTAGAGATCCTGTTTTCCCTAAGATTGTTCAGTGCTGAAAATTCAGAAGTCATTCAGGCTGTGTCTCCACTTGCCAGTCTGGGGCACCCACTGCTTTCTCATCTCCATTTTCAGCACTAATGGACACCCTGTGGTGATTCTGCTATCATCTTTTTTGCAGAATTGCTGGCAGATTGCTACCTCCTTTGCAAGGCAATTTCTCCCACCCTGCATGAAGGAGGCACCATTCCACAGAGATGCTGCCTCACAGTCAGAATTACCCAGAATTTTACACTTAGTAGATTGTTACCTTTAATAATTAAACTACATTTAATAGTTTAATAATTAAACTATATACTGCAATGCACTCTACATGGGGCTGCCCTTGAAGACAGTCCAGAAGCCGCAGCTAGTGCAGAATGTAGCTGCAAGGTTGCTGACTGGAACAGCTGGCTGGATGCACATCACATCGGTCATAAAAGAGTTGCACTGGCTGCCAATTCACTACCAAGCCCAATTCAAGGTGTTAACTGTAACTTATAAGGCCCTAAATGACCCCCCCCACCCTTACTTGAGTACTTAATCGCCCAGGTAAGGGGTTGATTTACCACAAACACTCACCTGACAGCTGCCCTGCAATCAGCTGAGCAACTGGCAGGGGGTTATAGCAGCTCTCATGCAGACAAGCAGAGCTCCGCCAATGATTAAAAGAGAAACGCGAGCAAGGAGCTGATTAATATGCACCTCTTTCCAAGGCTCAGACATAACAGGTAGCTAATTTCCTTCCAATGCCTGTGAGCTCTGATGATTCAGCCTCCCGGCAAGGAGCTAATTAATATACACATCTTTCCATTGAATTAGCTGCCTGTTACCTCCAGCCTTGGAAAGAGGCTTTTGGCTTTACTGCCGAATTAACTTTGGCAGTAAAGCCAAAAGCCTCTTTCTGTCAGCAATCGTAAACAGGGGTTGCAGGGGCTTGACATTTCTCTCTTTCCCAGGGAGGTAACCTTATTGCCCCCCTGGAAAAGAGAGAAATGTCAAGCCCCTGCAACCCCTGTTTATGATTGCTGACTTATAAAGAGTCTTTTGGCTTTACTGCTGAAGTTAATTCGGCAGTAAAGCCAAAAGCCTCTTTCTGTCAGCATTTGGAACAAGGGGATATAGAGGCTTGAAATTTCTCTTTTCCAGGGGGGCAATAAGGTTACCTCACTGGAAAAGAGAGAAAACTCAAGCTTCTGCACCACCTTACTCCCTTGCTTTTACTCTCCTGTTGAGGCAAGCAAGCGCCTTGCCTGGGAAAGGAAGCAAAATCATGATCCTGGCAGGGAGAGAACTGTGGCATCCCAATGCAGGGATTTGCCACAGATTTCATGGGCACGGGCAGGTTCAGCTTGAACCCACCCTGTCCTCCATTACCATAAAGACTCCTTAACGTGAATTAAGATTTGCATTAAGGATGCCCTGAATCCGCACCAGGGTAAGAGCAGCCCCATGGGGACACACCCTGAAACAGGGAACAAGAGTGCCTCATTTCAGTGTTCCCTTCATTTGGACTAGAAGCAGGCATGTAAATGGCATGCTACTGCTCTGTGATTAATGCTGCTACAAAAGTAGTAGTTCTGCCCTTGAGGGAACCAGCTTTAGATTTCGTATGGCATCTTCCAGCATATCAACAATCATGTTTCCAAAGAAAAAGAATAGAGTCTATACAGAGTCTATGTTTAAAATGTCTTTGCCCTTCAGGAAGTAATAGCAATGTTTCACAAATGTGACTGCCAACTTGAGATTAGCAACCAAGAATCTCTGTGGAAAATGCACTTGTGGATAAGCATGAAATGAGAAAGCATCTTGTTCAAAATAACTGTACATTTTTTAAAAGAAAGTTTTGAAGGCTGGAAATGTCTTTTACTAAGTTCCAGGTGGCAGTGACATGTGGCCTGTGTACATGAGGGGGATGTGTGAATAAATGTGGAGAAGCAAGGAGATTGCAGATGGTGAATGGGTTCCAAAACTAGTCAAAACATGTGAGTCGCCCACAGCAGAAGTGTCAGGCTCTGCAGGATCATCTTAGATAAAGTCCTTGACTACATCTAGGTGGCCAAAAAGAGTGTCCAGTAAGGGCCCCTAGGATATGGTGTCCACATGTTACTTCCCCCATCAGACCAACAGCAAGCTTACAAATCTATTCTAGGAAACAGCTCGCTGGTTAACTCCAGCAAAGTACTTCAAGTGCAAATTTCACCCTCTTGTGCCCTTGTCATTGCTGCCTAAGAGATGGCTGGCTGTTTTATCTTGGCTGTTTTCCACTAGGCACAATTAACCACTTTGCTAATTCTGACTGGGTGCATAGGTCGGGGGGGGGGGATCTGTTGTTCTGAAGTTTGGCTTCTGCACAAAACTCCCCTGTGGCTCCAGTAAAGAGGGTTTTCTTGCTCCAGCTTTACCGTCTACTGAAGCATTGGTCTCACTCTTCACATCACTGAAGTTGAGAACCTGCTAGTCCTAGCTTGGTACAAGGGTAGGGTAAGGATTTGCACCTGTTTTTTGCATTTGATTCATATCAAATTGAATGCAAGAAAATTTATATTCGTTTGAATAGATTCCCTTCAAATGTGGTAGGATTCGTATTCAATACGAATGTTCAATCCCATACAAATCCCATACAAATTCATATGAATCCCATACAAAGCTTCATACAAAGCTTCATATGAACGTATCAAAACATTCTATTTGAATTTGAATGTCAGTCTTTGAATGTGTCAATATTCTATTCAAATTTTAATGTCTGAATTTGGCTGGATTTGTACGGATTTTGAATGTTATGAATATTCATGCACATCCCTAGTGTAGGTTATTTCTAGGATAGTTCTTTTTTCTTTCTCTTCTATCTTTTTACTTTAATCACCAAATTTTGCCTTAGAGTGCTTGCTATTGGTATTTCCCTGTATGCCAAGCTTCTGCTCCTTATTTGGTCAGCCTTGTGCCTACATCACTTTTGGGACTCCCTTCTGCTTGCATTTTTTGATCCAGTTGACATCACTCTGTACAACCCTTACCTGAAATTGCCATTTTCTCTTTTTGCTTCTCGTTTCTTAATAAAAACTTTTCCTTTGTTGAATAAATTGTTTCTGAAGACTATTGTGCTAGCTGTGATTTCAATGAAGCACATACCAATATATTGTTATTAAAGCCAGGAAGTGCTAAAGTTTCCTTTTTGTTTGTGGCTGGACTAGGCTAATTTCCCAATATAAGACACGTGTCCAGACCACATCCCATTATGTTAACTCAAAGCTCCATTTTGTCCAAGGCTTCCGAATTACACAGCTGCACTTAAAATTTTAAGTGACATTTGATCACCCAGAAAATCCACATTTGGATTAAATCATGTGTTACTTTGCTGAAGTGTTCTAACACATGATCTCATCAAAATGTGGATTTTCTGAGTGAGATCATGCTTATCACTTTGCTGTTATTTTCTCTCACCCTGAAGGTGGATCAAAAGTAATATTAGAGCTCAGCTTTACCTAGGCTTGTTAGTCAATTCAATACTGGAACACTATCTTGGTACATCAGTTAATATTTGTACTGCAGCACACACAAAGTGCAACTACCACTCATCCAATTAGACTAGAGATAGGGTGGCATACACCAAAGGCTGTATGCAAGATGCCCAATTTACCTTGGGAATTGGGAAATACAACATCTGGGGAAACAGAGAACAGGACACTCTACAAGGGAGCTTCGGCACTCTTTTCCTAGCGACATTAAAGCAGGGCTTCCATGTCTATCCAACACCTGATGATTCATGCTGAACATGTGGGCCAGCTCCACTAAGGTATACTGTACTAAAAATGAGGTGGTACTTGATATATGGTAGCTGTTTCACACATGCTATTGCAGTCTTCAGACTGATAATGTGACCTCTATTCCCAAGATGCACTATTTTGCCACTGAAATGTCCAGAGGTTTAGAGAGGGCTCCCATTTCCATGTGTCAGAAATTACATCCTTAGCAGTATATAGGCAGCAGTTTTCAGGTCTATTAGACAGAATGTGAAATAGCACAGCAAGCATTTCCCAACCAGCTTCCTAAGTTATTCAACTGGACTTAGCAGTTATCATTCAGTTGGCTAGTACTGCTTAAATATTGAGTGTTGGATGGCCTTTACTCTGTACTGTATAAAACATTTAGTGTTAAATTCCAACACTGGGGGAGTGGGATTTGAAAGAATCCTGTAAAATGTATTTTGCATTTTAAAAGATCTTTATTGTTATTTTTTTAAAAGTGAAGGAAAGGAAAGAAAAACAACTATGTTCATCTTGAAGTGATATTGAAGATAACCAAACTTATTGCCCTGGAAAACTGGTGCATGTAAAGTTCTCAAAAGCCAAACATGTCAACAAGACATAGAAATGATCAGTATCAGCAGCCTAGCTGTGAATACAGAGAGACACACTGTTCCTGCCATGATTTCGCTCAAGCAAATTGTACGATAAGCAGATTTTGTTTTGCATTACCCATTTCTTGCTGCTTCTCAGTATCTGGCTTTGCATCTAAGTCAGAGAACTACATGTCTCTTAGGCCCATTGCTATAAATATCTAGATGCTTCTTCTCTAACCAGCTTCTACAGCATTGGGAAGGAAAGACAAAAGATGCATTATTATTAAAAAGTGTTCTATACAGTCTGATTCCCCCCCCCCATTACAGTCTCCCTTCTAATATAGTATAGGTACCAATTGAAGACCCATCTTTTTACAAATATAAATATTAAAAAGAAATAAAAAGAAAGATATACACTCTCTCTCTGTTTCACCTCACATGTATATGCTCTCAGTTTGTTGCCCTAAACTTTTCTTTTTAAAAAAAGAATCCTTGGGTTTGGGTTGCAGCAGTAATTAATTTAAATGCTTGCTGATTCTTTAAGACAATTTCATGCTAACTTGTTTTCAATTACAATGTACCCCTGGGGTAGAACTGTTCAAGTTTATGTCATGATAAAACTACTTGCATACAAATTAAAATGGTCCCTTTTTTGGAAAATCAATCAGATTGTCTACAAAATTCAACATAAGCATTTTGATTAGCATAACAAAGAGATATTTTGACTGTTAACAACGGATGCATATTGTCCATCATACGAAGAGACATAATGCTCAGTAAAATTATTTTTAAGAAAGTTGGAAGCTCTTTTTTTATTTCCATGCGATTCATTTTGTTTAATGTAGTTGTTGTTTTCTGGCTGATCATAACAGCATATTGGTTGCATCCAGACACGTTTAAAACTATGAATTCTATCCGCAATCCAGATTGTGCCATCATACCATATTTACAAATTTCCATCATCACTCTGGAGATTTCTAGCTAAGTTGCACATTTTATTTAAGGCAGGAGAAAGAACTCTTCTTGCACAGTACTGGCTTGTAGAAATGTATTCTGTCAATGGAGACAAAAAGCACTAATGGGAGCTCCCAAAACCTGGAAGTGCTGTGTGGAAAGTGATTGGCCCCAGGAACTCTCACGTGAGAGGGGTGAGAGCATGCAGAGCCTGAAATCCTACTCCTCTAATGAGGAAACAGTGAAGTTGAGCATTTGTGCGGATAATCAACTTTCCCTTTGTGCTAAGGATACATTAGAGTATCCACAATTCCACAAAGTTTCTCCAGTAATGGTGGGCAAAACTAACTTGTTCTATTCCTAAAAAATGTGAATAGGTCAATTCAGATTCCACTTAATTTCTAGGCTGCATGCTGAAATGTGCTAAGTTTTAGAATGGTAGATCCCATCTTTGAAAGCCAGTTCAGGGCTGTTGCTAGGCCTTGATATGCATACATCATGAAGAGTCACTGACCCAGTTCATGGGTTGACACCAATGATGGACTCATAATTCTGTGTGAATTTAGAAGAAGTCTCTGTACACACATAGCATAATGTTTAAACAACAGGATTGGGTGCTGGTTTGGTTTGTAAAGAATGCAAACCAACAATTCTGGGAGAAGGAATTCTCTTTAGAAGATACATAAGGAAAGGATGCTACAGGTATATTTCTTACAGCATTTAAAGAAGAAAAGAAATTCACAGATGTTTGTATTGGTTATTTCTTCTGCTGATTTCTCATCCCATCAATGGTAAGCTTGACAGATGAGTTATTTTCCAATATTTTGAATCCATTTTTTATTGCTTCTGTCATGTGTGTTGGCAGGGAGATGCACCATCTTTTAAACCAATTTTCTTATTCCTTTTGTCTTCTTTGCTTTGACACCTGATGTATGGTACTTGTTCCTTCAGAATAACAATAGTATAAAGTTTCTGTCTGTTCCCTACACCATTTCACCTTCATATTTATCAGTAAGGTCATCAGTTAGTGTGGAGATCCATTTTAGTCAGTAGACTAGCTAGCTTTAAGGCCTAG
>MTQE01003428.1:2288477-2316098 GCA_014337955.1 Aspidoscelis marmoratus
TTTTTTTAATCCGGCCCTTGGCCGGATTGAGTTTGACACCTCTGGATTAGAGCAACTTTAGTTATTTCTCTTGTTGCTCACAGCATTGGTGGTGACTTGCTCAAACGCTTGCCATTACTCTAAGTGAGAGGAATACTTTGTTTCCCAGCACAGTGTTTCTACCCAGAGATTCCTTCAGAGGCCCTAACAAGTGGCCACACAGTCATTTTTTCTGTGCTTGCTTCTGGGCATTCCCAAGGAGAACAATTGTTCTCAAAGCCAGGGAGAAAGTCTAGGGTCTGTTCTCACTTGCCCCATAGCTGGTCAGCAGCACCTGTAAGTGCGAACAGCCAGCCTGGCATTGCCCATATCACCAAGACTGCATTCAAAGCAACATTAGTGAGAGGCTGAATGTTATCATGGCATTCCAGCAACCACAGTCATGTAGCCATACCCACTCATGCCACACCTGGAAGAGGGTCTGAAACCACCTCCCCAGGAGTAATAGAGCCACTTCTGGGCAGGTTGCAGACTGCTGTTTTAGCTGGATCGCTCTGGTGCAAGAGAGCAATGCACCAGACCAATGAGTGGATAAAACCACTCCAGCTGCTAGGTGCAAAAAGACACCTAGGGTGCATTCCCATTCAAGTTTTAAATTGGTTTGAAAGTGATTTGAAAGCTGGCCATTTCCAAAGGTCCAGAGGAATCCATGGTTTCTGAGAACTAAAGGTCCTGAAATGTGGATTATCTATATTAGAATAAAAAGAAGTTTCGCTGTGGGATGCACAAATAATCCTTGCTATTTAGCAGTGGGAACCCTTTTTTGAGGGGGCCGGGAACCATGGCTGCCATTTCTTGTGCTGGATTGGGCTGCCTAAAAGGAAGGGGAGACAAAGTCTGTCGACTCAATTGTAACACAGAGTCTGAAGATTGTTACTTATAAACTTGTTACAAATGTTAAAATTGGCTGCTTCCATCCTGGGCTTGCAGTGTCAGCTACTGTGTAAAAGCTATCTTCCATTCTTCCTTCCGCTCACATCTTTTCACGCTGATTCACTATCATGACCCTGTGTGCTTATTGGCTCCCAAAGTCTGTTTCCCTCCCCGCCAGTCTGCAGCCACCAATGGAACAGGGAAGCACCTTGTCCTTCCTTCCTTCCTTCCTTCCTTCCTTCCTTCCTTCCTTCCTTCCTTCCTTCCTTCCTTCCTTCCTTCCTTCCTGTGTCAAACTATTAGCAACACCATTCAGAAGGTGACTGAAGGGATTGTGTGTGCGTGCACACAAAGGCAATAATTACAGTGCCATTGCAGCAAAATGGCTGTGAGGGTAAACCTCATTGCTGGTTTCGATTGCCCTCCGCCGATGACATCAGGGTATGACAGAGGAGGGAGAGGAGGGGTTTCTCGTCTGCGACTCTGCATTAAAATCTTGGAGTGGAAATGCCAAAAAACTAACGTTACTGCTGATTTTTTAAAAAACTAGATTAAAACCCCAATTAAATTGTCCAGTGGAAATGCAGCCATAGTGTTTTGCTTTGTGAATACTTTTACTCCTCTGGAGAGAGGAGTGTTTTAGAATATATTTCTGAAAAAAACTCAAATGTTTTTCTTTCTTCTCTCTTTCTTCCAACTTTTCAGAGTTTTCAAGTTATATCCCATCTTAAAATCTTTTAAGTAATTACTTCTGTTTATTGGAGGTAAACATTAATAGACTTGTACTCTACAATAAGCCAAAGAGTTATTACAACTAAATGACAGCAGCTACTCCCTCTCAGCCTGAATATTGAGTAGAAGAGACTATTTAAACCTTGCTTATAACAAATAAACACAGAAAATGAAGCCCAGAAGTGTCTGCATTAAGGGGCTTAAAATATCTTGCTACAAGATGGACATAAGAACATGGTGAATTCCAGTTCATTCCTTGTACACAAACTGATTGGGCTGGCAGGAGATTCGACCCTGGCAATGAGTTGCAGCACCTTATTGGTAATTACAAACCCAATAAACCACCCCGCCATCTGGCTTGAAGCCAAACTACTTTGTAGGGGACAAAAAAGAGAGGAGAATGTAATGTTCAGGATCTTGGTTCCCAGGAACTTCTGCCTGCATGATGAAAACAATTTGTTTGTTGGTTGGTTACTTGTCTCTTTTGTTTTCATACTGTCTCTGGGACAAAGAACACTTAACTTTTAAAAAGTAATAATAATTATAATAAAAAACGTCTGGAGGTGGTTAATAAAAATGCCACGGCCTTCAAGAAGAACAACTTGATCAGTTTTAGGGCAGGGTAAACATGGTGCTTTATGGTGCTGTGAAAGGGACAGAACAGTATAGGGTCTCTGAGACTTTGCTCCCAATTGTGTATTCAATGCACAGGACATGTATGGCATTCACATGGACACTACAGTCATCCCATCTAGGGCTGTGCACGAATGCATTTTTTGCATTTGAATTCAAGTTGATTTGAATATTCAAATATTCTATTCGATTCAAAATTAGAAATCCGGATTTTCAAAAATCCAATTCGAATCCAGATTATCCGAATCCATACTTTCGGAAATTTGATTCGAACTCAAAAATACGAATGTTGGGAACATTCATATCCAATTTTTGAATTTGTGCGCATCCTGTTTTTATCATGTTTGCATCCCACTTGCATCCTGTATTATAAGTGCAAATAAACACAATATTCAGATGCAATATACAACATTCTATTCAGTCAAATTATTCAAAACTACATATCGGATATTCATAAAATTCGAATTGGATTTCCAAATTTTTGGATATCCGTGCTCATCCCTAATCCCATCACCTTGACAGTGAAACCATCTTTGATGACACCACACCACCAAGTCTATAGGTAGGATTCCCTGACATCAATCTCAATGGTGAGCCACCATCAACCATAGAGTGGTTGGGGTGTTAATCTTCCCTCTCCCTTCTCAGTTATGATATCAACAGAAAGAATACTTTGCTTTCCCTTCCTTCTCCTGTGTCAGAGATGTAGGGAGAGCCAACCTCT
Organism: Aspidoscelis marmoratus; assembly: GCA_014337955.1. Lineage (NCBI taxonomy): Eukaryota > Metazoa > Chordata > Lepidosauria > Squamata > Teiidae > Aspidoscelis > Aspidoscelis marmoratus. The sequence continues at coordinate 2,291,479 of MTQE01003428.1, forward strand.
TTCTCACCAAGTCACAACCTTCGTAGAGCTTCTTCTACTTACCAAAATTATACCAAGGGTTTTCCTGGCTGAAGTCCAGAAGAGCAGAGAAGGCTGACCGTCACATGTCAAGACAGCAGCCTGAATATTCCTGGGGGCAATTTTGATGAGTAGGTCCCTGCAGACAGCAATCTGCTGCTTTAAGAGGAGCTCTACAAGCATAATTCAGAAAACAAGGACTTCATCAGTGTGACACTGTACATTGGACACAGAATGCAAGCAAATAAAGAGCTAGTAAAATGCAGACTTGGCAAGACAGAAAGAAGCAGAAAATGCAGAAGGCAACAGAAAAGATTAATTGATGGAATCTAAGTCATTTTCACACTAGATTAGTAGACCAACCCAGGGGACTGGCTGGACTACTCTATCTTAGGGATGTGCACCAATGTATTTTTGACATTCGAATCCAAGTAGATTCAAATGTCATAAAATCTGATTAGATTCCGATATTTAAGATTTGAATGTCTTAAAATCCAATTTGAATCTGTAACATTCGAATCTGTATGTTCAAATGATAGATTCGTATTTAAAGATATGAATGTCAACAACATTTGTATCTGTTATACATATATGTCCACGTGCCAGGAAAATCCATATGCATCCCATACTATCTCATATGCATCCTGTTTTAATCCCATATTTTAAGCGCAAGATACGGATAATTTTCAGGCAGATTCGTATACGACAGATACGAATCTACACATTCGAATCATTCAAAAATCTGTATTGGAATTTTTGAAAATCCGTATTCGAGTTCAAATGTCAAATTTAGATTTTCAAAAATCTGATTCAAGTTCGAATGTTGAAATTCATCAGATTTGAATAAAATATTTGAGTTTTCAAATATTCGTGCACATCCCTAGTCCGTCTACACACAATGGAGCTTTGGAGCAGGCTTTGGCATGAAAATGTCACTATACCCAAGTCCACATAGCAGTGTTGTTGATACACCAGACCCATGTGAGGACAGCATATGAACCACAGATCAGCATACTCTGTCCAGCTACATTTTGCCAGGTATCTGGAAGCTACACTGGAATTGCATCACTTCTGGATACCCGACCAACACTGCCCTAGCTGACGACCTCAAAGGCCAGGAATTTTTATTCTTGCCCTCCACAATTGGGCCAGGATGGATCATGTGTAAAGTGGACAGCCCTTAGAGCATTCCAATAACATCAGGCCCATCGTGGGCCAGGTTATCTGGAGCATGCAAGCGAGCCATGTGAGATTACTGAGATGCTCTTCAAAAATCCCTGAGTTACGACTAAATACAGACCAAAGGGTATGTCCCCATATGCATTTTAATCCGAATTGAATCCAAATTCGGGAAGGACCATCCCCATGACTTATGTAATTAATCTGAATAGAATCCAAACTCAGCACCCAGTGTCCCCATTCAGTTTCTTATTCCCAGATTTTATGAGGACTATCCTGCTAAAATCCAGAGGAAAAAAGCACTGATGAAAACAGAACTCTGTTCCCTTTTTGAAGCTGAGTCCATTTATTTTCCCCACATGGGGACAGTACTGGGCCATCTAGTCTTCTGGCCAACAGTGAGAGCTGCTTCCCTTTAAAACCTTTTTTGCTGGAAACAGAAAGATATATTTTATGAGCAAAAATGCTATGCAAATATACATTTTCTCATGCTGTGCTCGCTCCTTCACTGATCTGCTTGAGTGCACAGTTCCCGGTAATGTCAAAAAGGAGAGGTGTGAAATGAGAAAGTTCTCACACTTAGAATTTTTTTTTAAAAAAACCTGCTAACTTTTGATTTAAGCTCTCTGGCTTAAGTGAGAGTGAAAGGGAAGGTTTTGCTGCTTTTATTGCAGGCAGGGTTTCCATGGGGGCAGTGGATAAAAGTCCGGTTAGGCATGGGGACGGCTATATTCAGATTAATTGACAGGCACTCTAAAAATAGTCCTGACAATAGTCCAAACAGGACTAAACCAGGACTTAAAAAGCTACATGGGGATGCACCCAAAGTCACGAGCATTGATTCATACGTCATCAGAAGTTAATCTCAGTTTGAAGTCACTAACAAACATCAAACACAGTAACAATTCATAGCAAACCCCAAAAATTTTTTATCATATTTAAATAGCTTTTACATTATCTATCTCATTACTAGCCCATCAGACTGCTTGGTTACCATTTATAATTCCAACAAAATTGTACTAACCAATATACCTCTAAGCTCCTTACAGTATTTGCATGGAAAGAACAGATTGCAGAAATGATTTAAATATAAGCTGTGGAAAGACCAGAAAAGCAAATAATATTTCTCAATATTTGTAGCATAACCCTGTACATATAGCACTGATTTTCTCAATATATGAGATATTCATATGGATCCTGATAGTGAATTTTCTTCAGGGTATCAGCAAAAAATATTTCTGCTGTTTAAAAATACAAACCAAGGGTCAGGATCATTTTTTCCCCCGCAAGACCTTAAAATTAATAAGAGATTGCTGAATTTTTCGTTGTTCAGAGAGTCTGTGCTTTATGCTCATGTTTATCGTGCAACCACAAGGTTTTCTGTTCCTCTTTTCTTCTGATGACTGATAAAGCAGCCTTTCTTTTTTCTGCTCATGCTCAGAAACAAAACACACTAAGGATTCCTATTATTAATATACCTTGAAATGAATCTTTGTGCCATTGTCAGATCCCACTTTCAGGTTATAATAAATTAAGCTTTGGAGTTTGGTGTGATTCATGCAAAACTGCTGTCTGTCCAGCAGTGATATGGTCTTTGATCAGACACTTGAATCTACCCAAGCCGCAATTATTTTCATCCTGATGACATATGCCATTGCAGATGCCTGTATTCTTTCATATGCACCATGGAGAATACAAACTATTACTAGCATTTCAATCAAACATATGCTTACTTAGATGGCAGTCCAGCCAACTTCAATGGGATTTACTCCTGTGCACAACTGAAAGGAGAAAATAATACATCGAAATTAAAAGATCTTAATTCTAAGGAAACACTCTAGAGTGATGTTGCATAGCCTGTGATTAGAAAAACTTACTATAACATGTCGGTTTCAGAATAGACCCTTTTACAATATTGAGAAAATTATTTGGAATAAAATATGCATTGATGGAATAAGAGCTCTTCATTATCACCAACAGTGAAAATCACCCTTCCCAATGTTGCTCATAGCATAATATATTTTATTACTGACACCTTGGTTGTGATCACACCTATTATTCAAGACATCCTCTGGCTATCCTCTCTGCATTGCTCTCATTTTTTGTTCCTGGATTTATCTTGGGCACAGACTGTGCCTTCCCAAGTTGGCTTCTCCAGAGTCCACTTTTGCACACGGCTCAATCCGACTTGGGGAGCCAGTCTGTTTTCAGTTGTCCTGTATGAGCAGGGAAGTGGGCTAGAGGGGTCTGAACCGCACTGGGAGGGGTTGGTCCAGCCTTCCCTCCTGCCCAATGCCTGGCTATAGGTGGCACTCATGCAATTTTCCTGCATACCTCCAAGTTTCAGACTACCAGAGGGGGTGCCTTCCAGCAGCATGCCACAACATGGTTCTAAAAAGCACCCCAGGAGCCTAAAGCTGGGAAGTTTTATTCCTAGGTCTTGGAGTCATGGGGATGTGTCTGCAAAGCTTGTGCAAGGTTCAAGGCTGCAGCATGGCCTGATACTGCCTACACCTTCCTACAATCCAGATCTGTAGGCCTGACTATTCTGGACCCACTAATGCAGTTTAAAGGCGGATACGTGCAGAAAGGGCCATAATCATCACATATCCAATGCGTGGGGTTTTATGCAGTCTTTTAAAAATGAAGTAGATGTTTGTTATCAATATAGCTTATGTGACATACTTATATAGTCAAGTTTTAGTTACTGCAGAGGTGTCAAACTCAATCCGGCCGAGGGCCGGATTCAAAAAAAAAAAGTGAGGGCCAGGGGGCGTGGCGGGGGGCGTGGCAGGGGCGTGGCCATGATACAGAGGAGGGGCTGGGGGCGTGGTTGGGGCGTGGTTGGGGCGGGGCTAGGGCAATGAGGAGGGTTAGGGGCGGGGCCGGGGCGGGGCTAGGGAGGGGCTGGCTGTTCATGGCGCCGCCCACCCGCGCGTTCGCTCGCCTGCCTCCTTCCGGCCCAAGGAGGGTGTCGGCGTGCGTCGGCAGGCGGCGCCGCGCGTCAGCGGTGGGCCGCAGCCGCAGGCGGGCCGCTTTGGCGGCGGTGGCGGCGGCAGCAGGCAAGCTTCTTCTTCTTCGGCGGCGGCGGCAGCGCTGCGCGGTGGCGGGCCACAGCCACAGGCGGGCAGCCGCGGGCGGGATTGGAACGCCTCGCGGGCCGGGTCCGGCCCGCGGGCCATAAGTTTGACATGCCTGAGTTACTGTAACTAGTTAACTAGTTTGGAATGAAAGAACTGGTTTAATATCCATCATAACAAACTTTAATTCACTTAATATCAAAGCCAAAGTACACATATTGGTCCAAGACTCTGAACAATACATTACTACTAGAGTAGCTTTATGTATTGTGAAAGCCATTAACATCCAAGTGGCCTTTCTTGACTATGGGTGCCTCCAGACATACTTCCCATCATCAAATAGGATGAGGAAAAGCTTCACAGGGAGGGCGGATCCCCTGAGGAGTTGCATCCCATTGGCCAGACAGAATGCTCAGTACTCCACACTTTCTTCCCTCCAGGGCAGGGAAAGTGCAAAATAAAAACTGCTAATTAAACAGCAGCTTTTAAACTCACACTTTCCCTGGTGCTGCTGTGCTGCCATTGTCAATTGATAGCCATGTGACCAATCACACAACAGGCAGGTCCACAGCAGGTGTGAAACTTCCCTCCATGTCTGGAGGCACCCTTCATATGGGTTGATTGCCAGGAAGAGGATCACATATAATTATTTTATATAATAATAGGTATCATACTTTTTAACTTGTATATAGGGATGTGATATGCTCAAAAGACCAATCCATAAAGGATTCCCCCTCATCCCTGAAAAAAAAAAGTCCACAGAATATAAGTTTCTTTCATTGTTGGCTGGGAACAATGTAAAAGTTACCACACAGAAAAATTAACACAAATAAAAATCATGCTGAGAACACCAAATACTAGAGAATCATATTCCAAACCTAAAGCCACTTCTTGGGCAATTATATACTGGCCAGTATACTAGTAGCAAACATACTCAAAGCCTCCTTAAACCACACCAGCATGCAGACGGGCTGATCCTAGTATGTGTGCTGCTCCAATATATAAGCCAGTGAGGAATCACCCTTTGGGTTTGCATTGAACCCCTCCACAACGAAGATTCAGTAAGAACAATATGTCAAGAAACTAAAATGTCATGGAAATTTCATCAGTTTGGACCCCATCCAGTTCATTCATGAACAAAGCCTGGCCAAATGCAGCCACATTTAGACATTTCTTTTTATAAAATATTGAATAGATGGCTTGAATGGATTTCAACTAATTTATTCTTGTCTACTCTGCAATCCTGTTTACATTCCAGATTTCCCTCGCACATGTACAGTGTCTAAGAGGCTGTCCAGATAGGGTCAGATCAGCCTATTTGCCCATGAAGTGGTCACTTGAAGTATCATATTTGTGAGATATCGTTCCATTGCCTTTGATGTCTGTGATGGGAGTGCAGGTTCTAAGGCATGCAGACAGCATTCCAATAATATATTCTTTATGAGATCATTTGAACCTGGTGAGTAGAAGCTAATATGAATTTTAAAAATACAATTTTGGGGCAAGTTCTTGTATAATCATGACTTGGATGGTTTGTATGTGCTTTTTTTGCCTGTGGAAAAATGGAGTATTTTTTTCTTCTAAACCACAGAACTTCTGTAAAGCAGATTGTTTGCTCAGCGATGATGGTACTTCTCACTTCCTTTATTCCAGCAGTCCATGTTGTTTCAACTATCGAGAATCTAATAAAAGTTTTGGAGAAGTCTATTTCTGTGTTTCACTTTCAGTACCAGTGAAAACCAAAAGACAACAAAAATACCCACTTGGATGTAAGATGAATTAGAAAAAGAAATATGTTTCTTCCGATATTGAGAACTCTTAACTGTTATGTTCAGCAACAAAGTATGCTGTAGATCAACAAAGAAGGAATCCATATATATTCTCTTTAATTTAAAAAGTAAAACTGAAACTAAGCTATATTTTTTCTTAGTTTTTATTATTATAACACATTATTTGGTAACTTTTATTACTATTGTCAGAAATCGTATCTTTTAATATAAAATTAATTGGCTCTCTCTGTATGCAGGAGCCAGGATCGCCTTGCAAGGAGATATGCTTAGCACAGTTATAATTGGCACCAATTGGCATTAATATGGCAAGGTTCATAGGAATCATGGGACTTGGGTCAAGCAAATTCCATCTTGTTTAAAAAGACAAGGCTTTATGTGTTTGTTTTTCTCTCTTTTTTCTCCCCCTCCCTTTACACCTGTCAAGCAGGGCAGAGCAGTAAGCCTTTCAGATTCAGTCAAGAGTAATGGCTTGAACTGGAGTTGAACTCTACACTTAATCCTGGCTTTGATATATTCTGCTGGCACCCAAAATATGAATAAATGTAACCAAGGCATCATTGTCACTCAAACCAACTTTATTATGTAAACTGGTAAAGTATAAATCTCCAGAATGCTCCTTACAGGAATTTAAGCAACACTGCAGGAAATGTGGCATTTGAGTTATTGATTGGCTTATTGTCTTGTGTAAGCCATTGTTTTATCATTGCCCAGCCATCAAGCTTAATCTACATAGGCCCAGGATGGCAACTCTATTGGTAAACAACTTGACTTTCACCATCCCAACCAAGTGAGGGATGCAGAAGTCCTATCTTTGCCCTCACCACTTTACACACATAATCTTCCCCCTCCCCTTTACCATAAAAAAACCTTGTTGTCACACAGAGGCCAAACCCTGAGTGGTCAGAGTTGGGCCACTGTCCCTAACCCTGAACAGGTAAGAAAAATAGCCCCCAGAATAGCACATGGTATGATTTCTCCTCTGTCAAAGATCAGGGTTTGACTTCTTCACTCCATCTTCTGATCCAGTTCCTTCAATCTGCACTCCTCTGTTCCTGCTGCCAAGAAACTTTACCCCCATTTTTGCTGTGTGCTGCCATTCAAGCTCAGAGTTGCAGTTACTTTTGCCTTGGAAACTCTGTATCCCACTTGCTGTCACTGCATTTTTTCCCAATTATATTCTTTATTATAACGTTTTTTCTTTGACAACTTAAAAACATTACACAAAGTATTAATTCATCCATTCATAAAGTCCTTTTTTTTATGTCCTTTCATCACTTCCTGTTTTTCCAACATCTCTCAGTCTTCTTGTTCTGTCCACTCTCTGAAAGTTTCATTTTCTTGTTTATCAGCTGACCAATTCTTTTGTCAGAACTAGCCTTGCTCATTTTCATTCTTCATAATTCATTCAAGAGGGCAATGTCAAACTTTCATTCATATCTTATCTTAAGTATCTAAATCACTAATACCAGAAAGAGAAAATAAAATAAAACAGAAGAAAATATTCTAACTTATAGCAAAATTATATTTCAGTCATAATAATATATATCCTTTAACATCTTTCTTTAACATCTTTCTGATATTTCTAATCAAAACTATTATTTTATTTTGTATTCCATCCAGCTTTTCTTATTCTAATCCTTTTCTAAACTATTGTCTAACATTCTTCTCTAAAAAGAAAAGAAGGGAGAGAAAAATTAAACCCAGACGACAAAGTTTTACTTTGGGCTGCCTCATCCTTTCTTAACTTCTAATACCAAAATATTTTACTCCAACTTATTTCAATAATACTGGCTATAAAAATCACTTTCTTGACTTCTAAAAAAGAAAAGAGAAAGAGGAAAAAGAATTTTTTCTCATCTAATTAATATATGTTACATATACCAAGAAAATTTTATTAATATCCTAATTATCTTTCATAGATAAAATCCATTTTTTCATTTTTTTTCCCAATATGGGGGGTGTTAAAATCTGAAAAACATTTGATACATTATATATTTATCTATTTCAGTCTGTCTCCATCCTATTCTTACAGATTTTATTTACCAATTACAATCATATTAACTAAAAAACTCAAAATTCTTAATATTGCCAATCTTTATTGTAATCCCATTTAACATAAAAATTTTACATCAGTGATCTACCAAATTTAAAGCCCAAATTATTATTGCTTTATATTTTAAGTTTACTTCTACTCAGTCAGCATGCCCTCTTGTTTACGTTTTTAGGCAAGAGCCTCTCTGGAGTGACTCCAGAGAATCTCTGGAGCTTTGTCATAAGCTCCAGAGAATCTCCAGAGTGATTTGCCACAAACTTTGAGGATTCTCCAGAGCCTTTGACACAGGTCCGTAGGATTGGCATTGCTCTAGTGGGAGGCCCTCTTTGGACCCTGTGCTATTCTTCGGAGCCGGCTTTGGAACCGGCTTTGGAGCCAGCTTTGGAGATTGTGCACAGGCTTCGGAGCTTTGGCTTTGGGGGCACACACCCCAGGGCTGTGCCTCCCCCAGAGCCCCCTCTAGCCCCCATTGCCTGATCATGGTGGAAACGCGCTCCGTATAATCCAGATTTGATGTCTGAAGACCCCATTGTAGACCCCATTTAATGGGGTCTACAGAAAATCTGGATCATAGGTCCTGAAGGACCCATTCAATCCAGATTTCCCTAGAACTGGTGGAAAAAAATGTGGACCCAATAGGGTCTGCAGTGGAAATGAGGTCTTCCTGCTCTGAGCCTAATGGGTACTTAATGGGTACTTAGTGCTAGTGGAAAAGCCCCTATTTTATTGGTCATTTTGTTACAGCTAAAAATAATGAAGATAGGCCAAAGTTGTTGGAGCTTTGCACGTATCACAGTCTTTGAGTTACAAACACATCCTTTGTCACTGGCAGAAGTTGGACCACATCATCACAAGATGATGGTCCTTCGACTGTGTTCTCATTGCTGCAGTTATCATAGTGCAGCCTGACCACTCCTTGGTAGGCAAGAAAGTTCACCTTCAGTCAAAACTTATTCATATGTTAAAAGGTTGTGCTGGTATTAATATTGTGGAAACAGCTATCCTTCATTTGCACAAATATTTTACCAGTTCCAGTTACCATACTCTGCAGAACTGTCCTAATAACAGTGCTGAAGTGAGCTGAAAGGAAATCCATGGTGTGACCTACCATTCAGTCATGGATGCTTTCAGAAAAAAGGAAGACAAAGAATCCAGATTTGTTTGAGGCTGACACCTGTCATCTGGAACCTGTCATCTAGAAAAATGGGCAATCCTAGTGAATTATAAGAGGAATCCATCAGCGGTAACCTTAAGCACTTAGGAAAACTCTGAATGTTGCCAAGTGTACTGCAAGATGCTATGTCAATGACTACTAGACAAATTTGGCTCAGAGTATCCAGCTGTCAGCAATACTTAAGACATGTATCATGTGATTAAAAAGACTTCTGGACCCATATCAAGAAAAAATGTGCCATTAACATCATCCAAAAGTGTGATCATTACAAATAAGGGCAAACAAATGGAGAGATGAGCTGAATATAATCAGGGTTTTTATTTACAAAGAATATCACTGTTGTTGCTGTGTGTGCAAACAGCAAGACTCTGCCGGTCATGGGCGAACCTGATGCTCCACCTTCTCTAAGCATGCAAGTAGACTCTCTTAATGGTGGAAAAATTCCAAGGATGGATGGCATCCTATCTGATTTCATTAATGTGAGCCAGCAAACTGCACTTTTCTGCCACCTACACAAGCTTCTTTGTCAGTGCTGGGAAGAAGGTATTGTGCTTCAGGATATGCTTGATGACAACATCATATTGTTTAAACATAAAGAGTGACGGCACCAAGTACAGGGGCGATATTCCGCTCTTGAACATCACGGGGAAAACCTTTAACCAAGTGGTTCACATCAGGTTGCAGTCACTTGCTGACTGGGTGTTTTCAAAGTGCAGTATGGTTTTTGAGGTATCAATGGTTGACATGAGCAACTCAGATCACCAGCTACAAGAGAAGAACTGTGAGCAGACATACCACTTTATATTTCTTTTACTGACTTAACAAAAGCCTTTGATATGATTAGTAGAAAAGGCCATTTCCATGCTGTTACAGAAAATTAGCTACTCATTCAAACTTCTTGTAATCCTAACACCATTGTATGAAGATATGGATGACACCAGGTAATTTGAAGGAACATCATTCTGATTCATTCTAAATTAGAGTAAAGCAAAGTTACATACTCGCGCCTATGCTCTTTATAACTTTTTTATTCCTGCTATTGCAATTTGCGATTCAAAATTTGTGAGGATAGCCTGTATCTTTTCAGATAATGCTGTCCTGACTACACACTCTGCAGATGTTCTCCAAAGGCTTACCAGCAGCTTTTAATGCACATGTAGCGAGTTCAGTTCATTCATTAATTTGAAGATGGTGTATCTGTTTTATAGTGTTTTTATTGTGACCTGCCTTGAGATCTTTGGGTACGGGGGGGGGGGGGGGGGGCGGTATGGGGGTTAGAAATATAAATAATAAATAACTTGCTAAGAAACAAAACTCTATTTGGAAATAATTGCTTGACTTTCTTACAATTAATGAATAATAAATTAACTTCCTAACCTTTAATCAATGATTAAAACTGATTTTTTTAAAAGTCTGCTTGATAAGTACAATATTACCATCATATCAATTGAAAATGCTATTTGCAGCTCACACAAGGAAGAGACAAATAATGTCAAGGGTCAAATGGTAGCCACTCTGGATTTTTCTAAAGAAACACAGCTTATACATTATACAGAAAAATTCATGTACCTGGATAGCCTGAACCTGCTAGTTAAAGACACACAGGTGTGCAAAGATCCATTTATATCCTATATGGATTTTTCTAAAGAAAAACTGCACATATAAATATGGAAAGATCCATATACCTGGATATATAGATTTTTATTAGTAAAGACAGCTGTGAAGTCAGAGGTCTTGGACTCTTTCTTGAGCAACTTCTTTTCATTCAACAGAATCCAGCAGTGTTTGTTCCAGAAGAAACTGCACTATTTATAGTGCTGTGCCCAGGGGTTGTGCTAACCAAACCCCATGGAAGCTCCAAAGCCCCCAGGCCAGGATCACTGTGCTGGGAGCAATAATTAAAGACAAGGATCCTTTAAAGGTGCCTCCAGATGCATCTAAAACCCTGCATTGTTCCCAGGATTTATTGGGATAGCCACACATATTTGTGACAATCCCACTGTAGTCCTGGACTATATTGCTATTTCTGACAACTCAGCAATGATGCCCAGTTTCCTACAATAATGATTGCTGAACACTGTCTGGCATTTGTTCACAGGATCCTTCCTCTTGCAAAAAATATTTAAAGAGTGTGCAAAAACAACAACAACGAAGGGTAGTGGGCAGAAGCTTCCTACATATGGGTATTTTGCAAGAGGAAGGATCCCAGAGGTAATCAGAGGTAAAAGCCTGGTATTTTGCTGAGACTGCCCCCTGGTATGGGTGACAAAAGGTATTGCCTCTCACCATCTGGAGGCACCCTAAGATTGCTCACAGCTTCCAATATAAAGATCCAGACGTTAGAGTAAGGAATGACACAGTCAGACAAGGAGGTAAGGATGCTGGTTGATGGTGAGAAAGGAGAAATCCCATGACTGCTGGGCAGTGCCTCAAAACCAGGGCACCATCACAGCTGCAGCTAGAAACCCAGGAAAATCCAGTTTTTCAAAAGGGGTAATTGGTTGTAGTGTGAACATCAATACTGAGCATATTTAAGGTGGGTTTTTCCTGAAAAGGAGGACACTGAAAACAAAAAATACATGAAACAAGACCCCAAAATAAATATTAAGGGCTGTAGTCCACAAAGGCCATCCTAACACCTTCACTTTAAACCTTCTTCAGTCCATCCTTAGGTCCGACTGCTCACACCTTTCATTTCTATCTGTTTCTATCTATCTTTGTTTATGCATGCTTTTAAAAAGCACCTCTAAGGTGGCTTAAATGATTATTTGCAAGTGGAATAATTTCCATACTAGTCTTCCCTTCTTCCTCATGAACATTCAAGGTGAGAAAAAGTAGATGAGAGAAGGGATGAGAACACAAGGAAGACACATAACTCCACCTAAAATGCTTTTAAGCTGTTTTCTTTCGTTTCCTCCTTGCAAAGTGTGAACTCAGCCTGAAACCCTGATCAGATGGGCCAGTGAAAGCGGTGGTGACCTGCCTCTAAAGCAACAGGTTCCTCCTGGCGCTTTATGGCCACAAATACCCCTTGTTACTTCCTCATCTTCAGTTATAAGAGGAGGAGCAGCTTGAGGCAGGGCCTTCTAAATAGTGGTCCCCACTAACAGCCTTCCCCTAGAGACTTACCAGGCAACAATGTAACATACATTTCAATGCCTAACCAAGTCACCCACATGTTTGGCTGTTAATTTCCTTTCTACTATTCTAGTGCTGTTCTTTTCAAGTCTTACAACTTTAACTATTATGTACTAATTGTTAACTGTCTTGAGGTTGTCATGTTTCAGCAGTAAAAATGTAATAAATAAAAGTTAAATATTACATCACTGCCCTAGTGAAGATCATCTGATGGATAAATGGCACAGGTGAGAGACAGGGCTGCCAAAGCATTCAGAGAGTGCAAAATCCTGCACTCCGTGTCCCATGTTTTTTTGAGAAGCTGTAACAGAACACAGATAGCAGGCATACATGGCCATGTCACCCATGTGTCAAGAGTGCACGCATCTACCACTTTAAGAAGACTGACTAATCAACACCTGATACAGGAACCAAAACCTGGCCTGACTCTGAAACTAAAACGAAATGGGACCAGTGTGTTAACTGTTGGGACAGTCAAAATCTTTCATGCTGTTGCATGAGGAACAGATGGTCAAGAAAAGTAGACACTTGGGGTAGGAAGGATGCAACAGATGTGAGGGTGAACAGAAGGAGAGCTCAGTTTGGATTAGGGAAAAGACTCACATAAAAAGATGCTGAAGGATACAAGTACTGGTATAAGGAGGGAACACACTAGGAATAAAGGGGGGAGAACCTTTTAATACAACCTGTAGCAAATTGCTACAAGCCCCCTCTGAGCAGCCCCTGGAATGATCATGTGGAAGCACATAGCAGATTGCCTTTCTTCCAACTGCATGTTGAACCAGACCAGTAAAACACGTGATCAACTAAGCAACACCGATGGTAGGAGATTGATGGTGATCATCTTATTTTTTGCATCAGATTACAAAGACAAGAGGATTATAAAGTTGCATACCCGTGGCAAGCAGCCTTGGTTTTGGTTCTAGTAGGTACAGAAACATCCACTTAGGGCATTTTCCCACTGTCACTAAAAGTACCCATTAAGTACCCATTAATGGGTACAAAATGGCATTTGTGTACCCATTAATGGGTTCTTAATGGGTACTTCTAGTGACAGTGGAAAAACACCCTTATACTGTTCTACAACTAACTGAATTCTATTGACAACAATTTGCCCAAGAATCTGACCTCTGGCTTGACATCAAATGAACTGGATTAATATATACTTGAGTTACTTGTAACACTTGTTCATTACCTTTCTTAAAATTGTCCAAACAACTAATATATACTTTTTTAAAAAAATCAAAAGCAATAAACTTATTTTAAAAGATCAAAGGTGCAGTAAAATAGACCACTCAGTTTAGTGGAACACTTATTTAGCTGTGGGACTAAGAATGAGTAGTTAACATCAGCATTCCTGTTATTTCTCAAGTTTCTACAAAACACACATCAGGTACTTGCAAGACAGTGACAGATTCTTCGAAGCTCTTGAAAACGCAGGTAAGTGCTATGAAACGTTGGGAAAATTCTTGGCACTAGTATGACTTTCAGTTAAAAAACACAGACATGGCAAGCAATAGCAACGTGCAATTTGATTTCCAGGGCGACCTCAGGCGCCTGAGCGATTCCTTTCTATCCAGCTCAAGCGACCCTCCTCTCCATGGAATACTCTTTTTCCTCTTTTCTCATTCATTTTTATTGCTCCAAGGAAACAGAGTGAATAGCGGGAGTACGTGTGCATCATGGCTTTCTGGCGCTTTGGGAACCTACGGGAAATTCCCCTCCTGTGATTTCATGACACCTTTAACACGGGACGGTGCTCAACATAAGCCCTGCACGGGCAGAAGAGAAAAGGAGCGGCACTTTAGGAAGGCAGAAATACAGTTACAGCGCTGTTTCGTGTTTCGCTCATCCGCCACGTGCATCCGAAGCTGCAAAGCGACTTTTCAAAACAAAACTCAAGAGCAGAAGGAAGGGACAGGCAGTCTGGACGCGACTCGTTGAAAAAATGTATTAAATTTAGACACGTGATATAGAAGCAAACCGTCTGCGGTGGCGACAAAAAGTTCAGGAAAGATGCGCAACCAGTAGCTGGTTTGAGCAGCTTATTCTGCATCGATTTCATTCCGGCCACATACGACATGCACAAAGGCACAGCTGTTAGGATACCCGCACAGCTGTTTGAAAGGGAAAATGTATTGCAACACAGTCTTTGAAAAGCAAAACACACTTAATTACGAAAACTGAAAAGGCTACAAGGGCCGCGATTTGGGGGGGGGGGAATTTAAGCATATTATTTCGACTTTGATTTGTTGCCATGGAACCTTTTACCGGACGTGACGTTTCAACCCAACTTCTCCCTCTGCTGCCTATTTTTCAACTGCCGGGATAACACACAAAGGATTCTCGAGGCCGCTCGGCCCTCGCGCTCACACCCCCTCTCGCGCTCTCCTTACCAGCAGCCACTGGCCTGGGCCTCTGATTGGCTGACATCCCCCAAGGCTCCCCGCCTCCTCTCGCCGTCTCAGGAGGAGATTGGTCGAGCGCTTTAGCGGCCGGGCACGGCGGTTGGCGGTCGGCCTCGTCAATCGTAGGCGGACGTCTGGCGGCTGGAGGAGGCGGAGGCTGGATGGAGAGCGGGGCCGAGCGGGGACACGGCGGCCGGGCGGTGGTGGTGGCGGCGGCGGCAGCAGCAGCAGCGAAGGCGGCGAAGAGTGGAAGCGAGCGGAGCTCTCCGACTAGGTCGGTGGCGCTTGGGCGGCCCCGCAGGGTGGGCTGAGGGAGTGGATGGGAAAAGCCTGCGCGAGTGCGTGGGACGTTAAAATGGAGGGGGAGTGGCGGGGGCTGGTTGGAGGCCCGGCGGCTTGTGGCGGGGAGGGGTGTCGTCGAATGGGGGAGCCGAAGGCGGCGTGATGTGCGGACTGGGAGCGGAGTGCGCATTGTCCTGGTTGCTCCCGAGACCCCGAGAACTGCCGAGGAGCGAGCGGCGTAGGTGGCCGGACGGCGATGCGAGTAGAGGGAGCCCGGAGTCTTTACCCTTCAGGTGGGAGGAGGCGGCGGCGGCGGCAGGGAGAAGAAGGGCTCCCCGCTGCGGCTTCGGGGCCCTTCTGTCGCGCGTTAGAATCGCTGCCAAAGCGCCCCTCAGAGTGTAATTTGTGAATGCAAAAGGGGATGCGGGCTTGGGCGTCGCACCTGTGCCGTACAGGTACCCGGGAGCTTCTACACGAGACACGGAACTGCATTAGCTCCGCGTGAGACGAGGTTTAGGACGTGGGGGATGAGCGTGCGTGGGTCTGGCAGGGATTCTTGCGCTGCTCTCGGCTCTGCCTCCTTTCTCCTTCTCCCTTTCCTTGGCCGCTTCCCGTAATAGAGATGTTTCGCTAGTCGAGATTTTCTAGAGCTGCTTTTTTCCTGAAAAATTACCCGAGGGAATAGGGTGTTTTTAACAAAATCGCAAAAGACTTTGCACCTGGACAGAAAAGTCTCGTCCACAGTTCTCTGAGCGCTTGGGAGCGATCTTCGCTCCCTCAAAGACTTTATTGTCCTGAAATCCTTCTGGTGGTGCAAAGGGATTTCGGAACCCTACTTAGGGAGCTGCTTCAAGTTGGAAGTGTGGAACTGTGTGAGAATTGTTTGAGTATAAAAAAGAAGTATTCCCCATCTTAAAGAAGCATTCCTTAAGACTTTTGTATTTATACAAAAATGTCATTAACCGGTATAAGTTTAAATGATGGCTTACTAGAAGACTGTTTGACAATGCTGGAAATTTGTGGTAGGTGACTGTTGTTTATTTACCATACTTATCACTGCATGATTTGATTATTACATTATTTGATACTCGTCTGGCCATGCTCTGAGTGGTGATAATTTGTTGTACAGAAACAATAACACACCACTGCAAACAGACACGAGCTGTTCTAACTGGTTACTTCATTCAGTGACGTTGGAGTCAAGGGGTGTTTTTCCACTGTCACTAAAAGTACCCATTAAATGGCATTTTTGTACCCATTAATGGGTACTTAATGGTTACTTCTAGTGACACTGGAAAAACACCCAAGGAAAGTTCTTTTAAGTATATTAAATACACCCAACTCAGATGTGAAAATATTACAGTTAATAATGTTAAAATCTCTAATTGAGAGATTTTTTTCCTTTAAAAGGTTTTCAAAATGATCCAGCACTTAAGATTTTTTGTCACTTTTAGTCTGCCATTTCCTTCTCATCTCTCCCTATCTTTTTTTCTGTTTGTGATAAGTTAGGACTTTTATATGAGGTTGCAAAAAAATCCCTGTGTTTGTTGAAGGCGTGCACACGGTGGCAATAACAGCACTGAAAACATAGGTCAACATTTCTTATATATTTACTTTGTGGTTATTTGAAGCATCTGATCTTTGGAAGTCTTATGAACAGATTAGCTCTTAAAGGAGGATCATGCATGTGCATAGAAAAATATAGTTATTGTAATTTTCTGTTAATAAATGGTACTTCTATAACTGAAGCATAATTTACTTGAAGTATATTAACTAGAACTATCATTTTGATTTAAGAACCTAGAATAATGCTTTAAAATCCATAGTTCCCATATTTGTAAAAAAACAATTGTGTGCACAGTATTTGCTTTTGAATGGTAAGAGGTTCAGTCTGTCAAATGTCATATCCTGTAAAACTGCCATCCTATGTAAAAAAATATACAAAGAACCATGATTCATGTATTCTACTAATAAAGGAGGTGGACTAGCCACCTTCCCAGCAATATCTTTAAACTGTCCTGGGGGCTTCACTCTTTCCACTTTGTGGTGTAACTGCTTTCCAGCTGGTGTGTTTCAGACTAACTGAACGGGGATTTCCAGATAGAATGGCATCTCTCCCACCAGCACTTCCTTACCTTGGAAATGCAGCTGTGTCGGATAGAAATGTTTGTTCCAGAAATCCAGGATATAAAAAAAGATGGGGGATGAGGTAATTGGTTATGCTCTGTAACAAATGAAAGCTTTGACTGAGATGCATAATGAGGGGTCATGTTGCATCAGAGGTTGCTTTTATTTCCAGACATTCATGGTTATTAGGTAATATGTGGTAATTAAGTGGAGGAAAATGAAGAGTGACTACCCATACCTGTATTTAGTTCTAAGTAGCAATGACAGACGTTCTTTGTGCTACTGCCATCCCATTTTAGGTATAAAGCAAGTGTGCTTAATTCCTGGTACTGAGGTTTACCTTCTAGAGAATGGGAAAGAGCTATGTAAGTCTCCCTGCTCTTGAGGTCTAAATGGTTTCCTCTTCATTATGTTGTGGGTCTCACACCATGTATGAAGGAAACATTTGGGTTATTTTGGGAGGTGGGATGGATAATGGATGGGGACAGCTGAAGTGATTTTTCCACTACTGCCAAAATCCCTAGTCGTCTCTCTTGAAGGAAAGTTTTCCATTAGTAATAAAAAGACAAGTTTTGGTTGTTTCCATATTCTGTATTTCACATACACGTGTGCTTTTCTGTGCTCCAGAAGATGAGCTGCAGGCAGCCAAAGAGCAGATCACAAAAAACTTCCACTCTTTTTATGACAATGGGAAGTTTTTATTGTTAAGTAGAGGAACATTTATTTTATTTAGTTTAAAATTTTCTGTAATGCATTTAGTTTGGGATTTAAAAGCTTTTAAAAGTTGGCATATAGCTCCGAGTAAAGAATGAACAAGTTTTGTTATTGGGAATTAAACCCAGATATAGGCTTCAGAATGTGATTTGAACTAAAAGAAAAAAAAATCTTTTGGTGTTTGGCTGGCATAAGAGGTTCTTCTCTTTCTCTTTAGGACTGTCCTAATCAGAGATAGTGATAGTTGCTATCACAGCACTCATCTATACTGTGCAAAGTAGCCTCTGTTTAATTAGAGGACTTGTAGAGAAAGCTTTCTCCAGAACTAAGGATTCATTACGTATATGTGTACTGAACGCTAATACTGATAAAATAAAAACCATATTTCTGCAGTCTGAAAAACACTTTATATCTAATGGAATGTGTGTTGTCCCAAAGGTTAAGACTTTCTACCGGAGAGGCTCTCAAATGTGAAGCAGGTTCTCAACAGAACACTGTTCTGATATGATAAACATTGTGATATCTGAATAGTTATCTGGAGATGATGAGAATGGGGTTTGTGTGTCCACTACATCGAGAGGTAAAAATTTTCCATGTCCATTCAAACTTTAGAAAGTAGGTATTGTTCCATTACAGCCTACTCTCTAAAAAGTTTTGTGGCAAGTTACAGAATGTCAGTTTCAAATCTGCTTCAGAAGATGAAACAAATCATTACAGTTAAAAATACAGAGAACAGTAAGCAAATGCAATAAACTAGGTCCTTGCAAAATGCCTTTTCAGTGCTGTACAAAATACACGTAGTAGATGGAACAACTTGCAAACTTGACCCTAGGACAAGATGAGCTCTCATTTCAACTCACTTTGCTCCTGAGCTTTCTTGAAACCCAAGAGCAAAGCAATCCGTTACTGCATCAGGATATCATTGACATCACTGATGATATCACTGTACAACTTGACATAATTTTGGGCCTGCCACAGGCTGAGGGAGGCCCCAAATGGCATCAGGCCGTGCAGTGGTGTGTAGCTTCGTTCCACTCCCTCCACACACTGAAAAAGCCAGGTGGAACTGAAAGATGCAGTCAAGAGCAAGGTGTATAAGTCTAACTATAAGGGTAGTGGCAAAAATTGAATTTTGCACAACCTTTCAGCCAACTCACTAACACACTGTAACAGTAACATCAAATTTTGTTAACCTCAAAATTTAAATGCATAGTTTTAATGTCTTTCACTATATAACGTTCTGTGTAGGGAATTTTTATGCTGGTAGGTGTTTCTAACTAGTCTTATGCAAAATTCCCCTGTGAATCCCAGAGAGATCAAATTCTCCCTGTAGATGGACAGGTGACAACCCAAACCTTTTTAGATAAAATGTTTTTTTTTCCTAGATGCAAGTGCCTGAGATAATATTCAGGTGATATTTTAGTAATTCAGTCTGTTCATGCATACTTTGGAAACATTGATGGAAAACATAGCTACTTGGATGTTTGCAAGGGCCAAGTGTTTGGAAGATACAAGACCTCTTCTTGTTCATTTCCAAAGATTATTTAAAGTACTTGTATTAAACTTTGGAGCATTTTATTTGGAACCAGTTTTTTTTGAAGTATCCTGACTTTACAGTCGGCTTCTAGAACCTTCCTGAAGACCTCTCAGCAAGATATTTTTGGTTGTGACTGCAACCTTTTGGATACTAAGAGAGAGAAAGGCACAGCTTTCCCCGCTTTTTTATTTTTTAAGTGGACTTTGAAAAATCTACTAGGAGGATCCACTGTTAAAATTGTTTTACAGTTTCTCATTGCTTTTATTTTTTTTAACTGTTAATTTTTGCAAGTTTCAAATAGAGTGCTTGTGCCACTCTTTTGTTATTTATAATATAAAATGAAAGCCAAAATTGCATATTCAGAAGTTTGGTGTCAGTACTACAGTATTGTCTTACTGGTTTATATTAAGAAAGTCAAAGCTTTCTTATATTGAACCAGGGGTATATATTTGGTCTAGCATCCTATTCTCACAGTAGGCAGTCTGATGTATGTAGGAAACCCAGAAGAAGCAGATGAGTAATCCTTATTCACAGGGATCAGCAGTTGATCCTGAGAATCATGCAGCTTCCATTATTACAAATGTGGACAGCCACGAGAACTGATGACTGTTAATGCCCATAGCCTATATCAGCTTGAGTTATTCTTATTTGAAGCTTTGCACTTTTTTGGGGGTGGTGGTGGTGGTCCTTTCATATTTGTCTCTGGCGAGTTTCCTTCTGATAAAT
Organism: Aspidoscelis marmoratus; assembly: GCA_014337955.1. Taxonomy (NCBI): domain Eukaryota; kingdom Metazoa; phylum Chordata; class Lepidosauria; order Squamata; family Teiidae; genus Aspidoscelis; species Aspidoscelis marmoratus. The sequence goes on from MTQE01003428.1 coordinate 2,311,705, forward strand.
GTAACCCAGCTTTCTTAGCATGCAAGATCATTTCAGTAAGAAATCAGTCCACCACATTGTCAGGTTATAAGTGCAAATATTAGGGAGTAACAAGTGCATGCCTAGTCTCTGTAGCACCTCGATACAAATGTCTTGCAAATTTTTATGAGGAACTGTTAAAGAAAACACTTTCAATATGGTGATCTCTTTTCTGAAAGTTCAGTTCCAGCAGAGTGCCATGAAACTTAAATTTGTTAATGCTAAAACTTTGACCATGTGAGGAAAAAAGGGCTGGGTTCCAACTCTTCTAATCCTAAACTTCACATTCCTTAAGGAACCTCCCAAGTGAGTCATCTTGCATGGCAGAATAGTTACTACCTGCCACCTGTCCCACAAAAGAATTAGCCAATCAGAGGGTTTTAAATAAATATTAAAATGTGGTGTAGGAAAGGCTTTTAGTCACTCTCAGAGTACACGGCAAAAGTTCACATCACCACATGGTGATGGCAGCTCACCTCACCCTGTCTGACTTAGGAGAGACATGCAGAAACAGGCGGAAGCTAGCCTCAGGATTCTTTGTATGCTACTCTTTCTTGATGTTGCTAGTCGCTCCATGTGTCAAAGTGTTAGGTCCAACACAGTGGTTGCGAAATACCCTAGGATACCAGGAAGCATGGTGACACATCACCAAAGGCCACAGCAGCTGTAGTTTGCTTGGCTAGAGCAAGGCAAAGTACATGCTGACAGTTCAGCAGGGTCTTAAGCATCCACATGTGGTAGGTCTAAAACATATCAGAAGTTGGCCAGAAAACATGGCGAGATAGTGTCCTCAGCTAAAGTTCTGGTGTGCACATCGCTGGCTCCAAAGTTGCAGTAGCAAGACAAGATGAAAGGGAAGGAAGCAGGACAAAAATGCAGGCAAGGAAGTAGTGAGCAGAATGGTGAAGAAGGTTCGTGGAAAGACGGAGGCACAGCACTGATGCTAGCAAAGCCAGATAGAGTTCCTGTCTCAGTATCTCTTGCTTCAAATGAAGATGAAGGAGGGAAAGGATCTAGAATGGGCAGAACAGCGGGTAAAGATGGTGGAAGTGAACCCAGTTGTGAATGTATGAAATCTTTTGCAGTTACCTGGTAAGAAGATGCAGATTTTCAGTGAGGTACAATCAGTACAGTGTTCCAGTCAGTCACTTCCTGATGCACATGGTATTCATAACATCTAACCCATATTTAATCATCTTGTTCAGCAGAATATTAAGGAGAGCTCGGTCAAGTATTTAAGTTAAAGGTAAATAACCTCTACCTTAAAAAGTGGAACATAAATTTGGTATTTATTTTAACTGTTGAGGAGTTGTAAAGACAGAGAACTGTGGTTAATAGGAAATGAGGAATTTAGTGGGTGAAATTCCAAGGCCTGCACACATGTGTGATTTACAGAAATATACAAGGAAAAGCTTAATTCCTTTCATGAAGCTGCTGCTGCTCCAGTATCTCATTTGTTAAATAATGAATGTGCATCCTGTTTGTGTGCAGAAAGTACTGCTTTAGAATTTTTTTGTAAGCAAAAGCAGGAAACTAACTGCAAAGTTAGAGAAGCCTTGCTGACAGGGGGAAAAAAGAGGGGAAAATCCTTGTGCTAAAAATAAGTAGAGTAAGAGGATCCTTTGTATTTGATGAAAATTGTTGCTGTAAACCTGCCCCAAGGAAGCAAATTGGTCCTGTAATAAATCTTCTGTGACATGGAATTATTTACTGGCTTCAAGGGTTTTTTGTGTTTTTTTTGGTATGCTGGAATTTTAGTTCTTTAAATTTATCTACTCAAATTATCTGTTCAAATCTTATAAATAAATGAAATGCAAATATACTGTATATGGAATCCATAATTTTGCAAATCGCCTTCAAAATATAGTTGTTTTAAAAAGCCTAGGGTAGTATGCTATTCTTCATTGCTGAATTTGAATAAGTATGCAGGCAAAAGGTCTGTTATCATGAACGACTTTGGGTTAAACAAATCTAACCTACAATTTCCCTGTGTTACTTGTGGTATTTTCTGAAAAAAGAAGAAATGCTTTCAATATTCATGAAACTTTGATTTCAAATAAGCCAACAGTTTTTATGCACTGTATATGATAATGTGGCAGCCCTTGTGTCTTGAGTCCTGGCTTAGATTAACCACTTGGCAACGTTGTTAGATAACTCTTAGAACAGTGTCAGAAGTGCATTGTAGAGCAATGTGGCAGAGTCATTACTTTCATCTTGCATACAACAACCCAGATATAACTGTGGTTGAGAAAAGCCATGGATGAATTATCAATGCGGCCTGATCTGACCGTAATAGGGCTGAGGAAAAACAGCTAGAAAAAAATCACCAGATGTAAAGACCTGCAGTAATTGAAAATCTGTTGTAAAGGGAGGCAGTAGTTGTTCCAGTAGTTACTGGTGCGGTTCCAAAAGCACTGGAGTGACATCTAAATACCTTGGAAACTGATAGAGTGAGAATTCATCAGTCAAGAAGGCAAGACTACTAGGAATAATATCAACAATAACTTGTAGTTATGATGGCCCTTCCATCAAAGGGTGGAACAAGAAGTATATAGAGTTAACAAACAAAAAAATACACATTCATTTAAAATTAAACTCTAACTATATAAAATCAGCATTTCGGTTCCTCACCAGATGCTTCCCACACATACATTCTGTTTCAATACCTTTGACTATCCTAAGTCCTTGGGAAGGATTTGAGTGTACTAATAAAAAAGCAGGTATAATCCAAGTGAGGTAGTGTGGGGACAGTAAACAAAACAGTAGAAAGAGCACTTTTCTGGTTTTCCTGCCAATCCTTTGCATTTATCGTTAAGGTTAGGTTATTTATTCAAGTATATTTTAATATCAATTGCTTGTTCCCACAGATTCATTAGTTGTGCCCCAGAAATGAATTGGGAAAATTGTGCCAAACTGCAATCACCTTTTCATGAGCAAAATAGTTTCTTTAACTAAAATACATGAAAGGAAAAGAGTAGAGTTAAAATTCATTGAAGAAAGAGATCACTTTGTGTGAATCAGACAAAAAGTGACATGAAAAGAAACCTACTTAGGTGAAAGGGAATTGTACCTTTTTGGGGGTATTCTGTTGATCAAGGAAGATCTCAGTTGACAAATTGTAACAAAGCACAAACACTCAAGATAGTATATGCTGGAGGATGAATTACAATAAAGGGGAGGCAGAAATACAAGCCCTGTTGTGAACTTCTTGTCACTTGGTAGCAGTGAAGTGAGATATAGGCCCTGTATTGATCAGTGTTTCTTGCCTCTGACTGAGTTGTACAAGTTGTCAAGTAAGCCTGATTATTATACCCAGCACGCGGTTTGCCCTTGCCTTGGTGGCAGGGTTCTGAGAATTAGGTTGCCTGTATTCTTCAACATGCAATAAGTCTTTAGACAGGAGAGTGATTTTTGAGTATGTTTCATCTCTGGAGTGATTTTGGCAAAGCAGTTTCTGAAATCCAAACAAACATACTGTAGGTTGACAGAGTTCAGCTACTTTCAAGAGACCAGAATTCAGCTTTTGTGATGACAGAGATATTAGATTTTGAGATAATCAGAAAGACTCTAAAGGTGGAATAGGTTCAGCAAAAGCGAGTGACACTGCGTGGAGAAGACCACCTATTCTTATACCCAACAACATATCCTGGGGTCAGAAAGGAAATGGACTGTTCAAGTGGTGAAAGGGGTTAGTAAGAAAGTTGAGCAACACTGAGGCTTTCCAGAACAGGTAAATGAAGGGCACTGATCCAGTCAGTTATTCATTTTGAGCACTCAGATTGTTATGCCAGTCATGCAGCTGCTTTCCTTCAAGGTGTATGGACTTTTAACAATTTGAACTGGTTCACAAGATGAAGTTGTGCAAAACAACTTTTAACAAAAGGGAGCTTTAGAGTAGAAGAATGGAGTCAGTGGGCCTGTGATCATGCTCCACATGGGTCTCTAATGAGTGCAAAGTTCCATTACTATAAATGGTGGCTGGTACCATCCAATCCAGATTCCATTATTCTGGTACATATTTAACACAAGGGATGACTTTCCTAGATTTTTCACTATGAAGAAAATACCATTCAGATTAAGTATTTTATAAATGAGATATAAGGATGACTCAGTGTAGCAGTGAGTTAATATGAAAAATAGTTTTTCTCAGAATACATTACAGAAACAATGTTGAGCATCTATAGCAAAGCCTTCAGAATTGCATCTCCATAAAAAGTTTATTCTGTGATATTAAGTTTCAGAAGTGTTATAATCAAGAATGAAGTGCAAACTGTTCCCATTTTCTTACTTTTTATTCCTTCTGCATGGCACAGAACTTTTAGCAATGAGATTATACAGTGCCTGACAAAAGTTCTGTCGCTTATCCATGTTGTTGA
>MTQE01003428.1:2323564-2345724 GCA_014337955.1 Aspidoscelis marmoratus
TTCAACAACATGGATAAGCGACAGAACTTTTGTCAGGCACTGTACATATGGGGTGGAAGTGTAGAGAGATAATAAAATTTGGTTGAAAATGAGTGATAAAATTAAAAATATACTAAAGGAGTCAATGGACTTCACTGAGTTATCCTTGATGAATAGAATAGTATAAAGACCTAAGAAATGTGAATGTATTACTGCAACTGTTAGAGTGTGTCCCCGTGCACATTTGGTCCCGATCCAAAATTGTGCATGGTCCCCATGCACTTTTTATTTGGCCGATTTTCTTGGACCAAATTGCCCAAACCCATACCAGATTTGGTACCAGAAAAAACAAGTCTGGGCATGGTTTGGGCGATTTGGCTCGAGCCAAGCCTGCACATGGGGATGGTCCCAGGCTTGATTTTACTCCTTTTTCCAGGCAAGCAAGAAGCTTTCCTGGAAATTGGAGTAAAATGAAGCCTGTCAGCCAGGACGGTGAACAGGGGGTTCACAATCCCGGGAGAGGCTTGTGTTTACTCCCTTTTCCAGGCAAGCCGCTTGCTTGCCTGGAAAATCAGAGTAAAACCAAGCCTCTCCCGGGGTTTGGCCTGGGTTGCATGGGGACAGCTGAATCCGCCCCCAACCTGCCCCCAGCCTGCATTACCGGAACAGCCTGCAGATAGCCAAGATTTGATCTCAACCCCGGACCCAGTCTCATGCAAGCCCAGTCGGCACCAAACGGCTTGCATGGGGACGCGGCCTTACTGGCGACAAAACAAATAACTTTAAATGGTTGGGAAGGGAAAGATATGTACAATAATTATTCACGTTAGATTTGCTTTACCAGTTGTTGATGGAAAATGAAAGGAATCTGTACAAGAAAAGAAACCATGCAGTGTTTAAAGAACATGAGTTCAGTATACTTATATGCACAAATATGGAGATATTAAACATATACTAAAAGAAATTAAAGAGGTTGTTGTGATGCTTTGGAGTTTACTTTTATACTAAGTGATAAAAAAATAAATTAAATGTTTTACTAGCAGTAAAATAAGTTTAGTGAGAGGGTGGTTTTTAAATTACTATGGTAACCCTGATGTTAGGTCATCATGAATTCTGAAGACTTCAATGTGATATTAACAAGCCCATCATTAGACAAATAAGGGTCCCATCTCAGTGTCCATTTGTACATTTATATAGCCAGCTCATGAACAATACTCTTTTGAATCTATCAAGTAACATTTGTAGAGAAGATCCCTCAGTTTTCAGGAAAGGCCCAGGATATGGCATAATAGATTTGAACAAACAGATGGAGACAGTTAAGAGAGCTTTGTTTGTTTGTTTTTGATAGAGGCAGTTTGGAGGGGGGGGGTGCTTATGATAATAGTATTACTGGGTTTTTTTAGATATTCTCATAGCTCCCATTTACACAGTTTAGCATAATGGAAATTCTGGTTGTGCTAGCAGATCTACCTAGCCCAGCACCAGATAAGAACAAAAGGGTTTGTCCAACAGCATTTGTATATGTTGCTGAGCTGCTTGTGCAACAAGATAGGCAGGCTGCTTTCTCAACTGGTTAGCTGCAAGATAGGTAATTGCTTAGTGGGTTTTATTTCATCTAGGGGATTTCATTCCTGAATCACTCCACATTTCTTCCTCTGTAAATCTAATTATAATTTGCCTAAATAATGAAGGATTATTTAAAAATGGACTGGCACTAAAAACTCGTACTATTTGTCTAAACTCAAAAGATGTAAGTTGAAATGAAATGGAGGAAAATAATTAGTTCATGCTTAGATGGCTGTGCTTTATACTGACAGTAGAGGAAAGAAGAAAATTAAAGGGCGTAATATTAGCCTTTCAGCTTTAAGTAACACCCTTAATTGTGTAGCACCCTAAATTTTGTAACAGGAAGAGTATAAGCCTTAAGCTTTTCATAATGAAATGTGCAAGATAAATGTGTTAACTATCCTTAAAATGAATCCAGCATTGAAAGGCCGCTGTGTGCACAGTTGGGCACAGGAAAGGGATCTTCTTTCCAGAGACTAGAATGAGTTCACATCATGTCTTCCGTCCTCAGAAAATCCCAAGACAGTCGTGTCAGTGTTTGTTTTTAATTTAAGAAAGACAAAGAATATACAAACTATACCCTTGTACATTGATATAAAGATTGTGAAGTTTACATCATCCTGCTAATTGGGGGAAAAAACTTAAGGAAAAAAAAGAACAGAAGTAAAACAATATTCAGTATTATTGGTAGAAGGTTGCATGTAGAAGAGATTTTTCTTTAGATTCCCAGTTCTTAAAAAATAGTGAGGCAAAGATCATTATTTATTCTTGTTTGTTGTTAAATAGTTAGTATTATTATGTTAAAAATATAGTTGAGAAGTTAATCTCCCCGTCAGAGCAATCAGATACCTCTTCTCAAACCAACTACTAATGGATATAGTGTTTGTCTTACCAGAACCTTGCAATAGTCATAATGACTGTAATAAATAACTTAAAAGATGTTTATCAGTCTACAAACAAACATTGGCAAAACTGTGGGAAATATTCACATGTGGTGAGAATGCATCTGAATATCAATATTTTGGTCATTACTGGAAAATGAATGTGAAAATATATCCAGTTCCCATTCAAATTTTCTGTTGAGGTTTGCCTCCTATACCTCTTTCCAGATTTAGACACTTTCCCTAAATATAAACAGATTTTACTGCATTTTATTTGTTTGTTTCTATTTCTATCCTGCCCTACTGTATACCCGGAGGTCTCAGGACGGGTTACAATATTAATCTTAGACAGGTTCCTGCCCTCAGGCTGAGGGGGGAGGGAGTAATTGTGAAAAACTGGAAGGTGTCCCTTACCTTAAATCTCAATATTTGGTATGTTAAAATGATAGACATTGCAGTGTCAGAATCTATCCAGTTCCAAAGGCTTCAAGAGAGGAAGAAAGAATACTCCTTCAGAGGTTTGGTATAATTTTTTTGGTCAAAGATCAATTTAATTGGTACTAAATATGCTCTTCCAGAGAGAACATGACATTTTCTAAATCATTTCCACAAACTTTGAAACTTTGTATACAGTTCATATTATTTCAAAGATTGATCACAGTTGTATTAACAAACTGAATGTGTAACAAATGGTAGCTCTCACTTTGTTTTAACATTTTTAATAAGATGAGTGTATCATAATGTTGTATTATAAGTTATTCTGTACAATTAATTGTGATTGTTTCATAATTGGTTATAAAATAAATTTAAAAGAGGCAAAATAAAAATAAGAGGTTTATCTGTCACCCTTTTATTCTAACCCTCAAATATTTGTAGTCAATCCAGTAGTGAAGTTTTTCTAATTCTACCTAGAAATCTCCACAAGAATTTGAAAAATTGATGTCCTAAAAGCAGCAGCTTTATAAAAAAACTACCACATCTAAACATTTGTTTCTTTGACAGATTATATAAGGCATTGCTCTGATTATAACTCAAATTTGGCTAGTAGAAAAACACAACCAAACTAGTGATTGCTGAAGGTGATAAGAAGAAAAGAAGATGATAATAGTATGAAGTTCTTGGTTTGACCTGTAACTGACATTTTTAGTGGTTTCGGCTGATCTCTGATTTCCCCAAGTCCTTGGAGATAAACAACATGAGAATATTGGGGAGGTGGGAAAGCGGCTATGCCAGTCACATCTGCAGCGAATCCAGAGTGGATTTAAAGTGGATTGAGAGTGGATTTTATGTGTCCAGAGCATATGTGTAGGGGATTCGTATGCGATTCATAGCGGGGATTCGAATCAAATTTGTCAAACATTGGTACCAAATCCGAATCCTAACACATTTGAAGGTGATTTATTCAAATTTTCTTGCATTTGATTCAATATGAATCAAATGCCAACAAAAAAACATTCATATATATCCCTACTCCTGATCCCCACACAAGAACTCATGTGAATCACATCTTCATTATGTGAGTCTAGGTAACATACATTCATATATCTTATGTAAATAACAGTCCCATCAGGGTAGAGAGTATCTTGATTTTCAAATATTGATTTCAGGTTATCATTAGTTTTTCAGCATAGAGGCACCAAAAGAAAATGTAAAAGCTCAGAATTTGTTTCAGATTTTGAAATGAGCAACCCTCAGAGAGATGGTTTAACTTAAAAAGCCTCCCTGTGAAGTATGAAAAGAACCACCTCTTTTTAAAAATCAGTTTCCTTAGATAATAAATTTGTGGTCATCTAAAATCATTGAATACAGATTTTCATTAGACAGAAAGTATACACAAAGAGATTAGGGCTGTTCTGTTGACTGTGGTAGCAACAGTCTTGTGCATCTGTGCTTTCTTTAAAGATACTGGTATCTGTTCTTTTTTGCTATTTTTTACAAAAATCTTTCAGATTTGTAGCTTCTGTAGACCAGAGATAAGATTGTTTCTTTCTGCCTGACAACTGTCATGATTAATCTATTCTCATTTTCTCTCCACTTGTTCTGACCTCAGATTGTATTTGTTTTCAAACATCTGTCTTAAGGAAGGGAGGCAACAGGAATAAGGAAGTTTCAAGATTGCATAGGAAGCTATTTAAAGATACTTTTATACTGTTCTGTGTGAGACACTACTGTGGAAATGAAAACGGTTTGTGAGATAATAGTACAGTAAAACCAAATGTTTAAATAAGTTGCTTATGTAATGACTGAATGGTAAAATAAACACCGAGATGGCAGATTTTGGGTTCTTCGGAGCTTCTGTTATAAGAAATCTTGTTGGATAGCATTGAGTTGTGGCTGACTCCTGGTTGACTGCATGCTTCCATGGATATCTCTGTGCAGTTTTATTGGCAGTTTCTATTGCCTACTTCTGGAAGGAGGCCATATCTCATAGTCAGCGAGTTTGATTCTGCACTCCTCCACAAAGCCAGCTGGGTGACTTCAGAATAGTCACAGCTCTCTTCTGAGCTCTCACTGTCCCACCTAGCTCACTGGGTGTTTGTTGTGAGGAGAACAGCAGAAAGCTTTGTCAGCTGCTTTGAATCCCCTTAAGGGTAAGAAAAAATGGGGTAGAAAAGCCAACTCTTCTTCTTCTTTTTCCTAACATATATTCTCCTTGAGTAAACAAGTCACATGTTCAAAAAAAACTGTCTCTAGCTTACAAAGAGTATTCAGTTTACAAGCAAACTAAGGGCGGTCCTGCTCTTTATCTGAACTGAATAAAACCAGTTTCCCAGTGTTGCCATGCCAGCTAATGTTTCCCTTAGCTGGCAAAGTTCAGGTGCCATAGCAGACTGCAAGCAGTAGGGCCCATGTAAGTGAATGCAGGTGATGAATGGGACAACACTGCACAGTGATAGAGGATTAATTTGTGTGGCTCTGTATTTTAAAAGATCTGATTCATGACCAGCTCAGATGAGATCACATTTTGTCTGTTTCCTGTTTTATTACTATCAAACTTCAAAAAACTCATGAAGATGCTCTTCACCCTTTACATTGACTGCTCAGAAATGGAGCCATGAAGGAGGAGACTAGAAGTAGAAATGTCTCAGAGCAACAGAAGGAAAAAGAAGCCATCTTTCCTGTTTTCTTTTTCCATTCCTATTTTGTTTGTATACTGCCCTTCCAAAAAGTTGCTCAAGGCAGTTTACAGCAACTTCTTACTTTTTCTTCATTTGCCACTTTAGCTCTGACTGCTTTACTTGCAAGAGTACATGCAGATATTGGTATCTCTACACAGAATTAGCCACTAGGTAGAAAGCAAATTAATAAGATGAAAATTGATATCAAAAGTAACAGTGGTGCTTGGAGAAAGTAAACATACCCTTGCAAAATCTTTTTATTTTATTTTTGTCTTTGCCTTGACAATGTACCTGAGGCAGATCTTCACATTCCATCAATAAAAATCCTGAGTTGTCCCCATAAAATCCTCTGATTTCCCCCATAAGTCTAGGTTTCTGCTTAGGAGAGTATCCTGGAGGCTGGCAGTGTCTCTTTCGTGGAGGCACTACTTTTTTCTGTGCTTTATGAATGCCTATATACATGTGACCCAGTGCAGCATAAGCTGCTCACGGAGAAGAGTCACTAGTCAGATGGAAAAAGTTGTGATTAGTCTCTGCTTACCAAGACTGAAAGAGCCCTTTATGATTTCAGATTTTCAGTAAAAATGTTTTCCATTTCTGACAGATAGTGGTTCACTTGGTGCTAGTGCTACTTTTAGCAAATGAAATGTTTCCTGAAGCAGTGTGTTATTAATTGTAGAAGGGACACTATTTTCTTCTATAAAACAAATGATTCCCTTTCTTTTCCCATTGCTTTGACAGCTGTTATGTTGTTTAACAAGCACAACAGAGCTAGTGCTTTATATGGCTACTGTTTAAAATTAGCTTTTATTGATGCTGAAAAGGCTACTGTACTTAGTTTGGTATGGCTTAAACATGTGTTTGTGTTCATAAAGATCTCCAGATGTGTAACACACATGGAAGCAGAGCAGTAAGTTAATACAACTGCATTGTTAATCTGTGAAAAAGACTACTAGTTTGAAAAAAACTTCCCTCTATATTAATTCCATTGTTCTATTTATTAAAAAAAATTGTAGTCATATTATAAAAAGAAAATATAATCATGCTTAATTTTTTTTTCATGTTTAATTCTCTCTGGCCACTATAACAAAATAGCTGCCAAGCAGAAATGAATATGCACATGTTCAAATGTGCCAGTCCTTAAAAGAAGAAAATTGTTCTCTGGAGAAAATTGTTTCAAGAATAATTTTGTCTGCAGAACTGTGGTCTCAAATTGTTATCGTCATGATTCTAAGCATTCACTTTCTTCATTTGTTACTTTCTGTAGTGTTAAATGCTTTATAGTCTTGCATAGGGAAAGTACAGAAATTTTATATAATTGGGAGTGAGTAAGCAGTACAATTCCTGTTGCATTCATTCATATTTCTATTTAGTTGTGGATCTGGTATATTGTGATTTTGAGTTAATATATTGCTTATCCATTCTTGTGGAACTTCAGGCTAATGAGACATAGCTCTTGTTTGTTTGTATTTCAGTAAAGCCAGTGTGAAAATGCAAGTAAAATACAGATCTTTACCAAGATAGTGGATTGTGAAGCCATCAAATGCAGATTAAACAGGGACCACACCTAAAGAAAACCAAGAGGTGTATTTAATAGCAATTAAACAAACCAGCAACTGACTGACTTCAAAATTGCCTTGTCTTGCAAAGACTGATCTGTTTATATCTTTACAGTAGGTACAATATCCAGTCTTCATACTGGATTATCTTGCCTAAACAGGCAGTCTGCCCCGTAACAACAGTCTCCTGCTCAAAATTTTCCTACCGGTGGGAAGAGGTCACCTGGGACACCGTACCTGACCCTGATTAGGCTTGAGTTTATGTTTTCTTTCTACACCAAATCCCAGTGTACCATGGATCTTTTAAAAAGCCATTAAAGTATCAGTTATTGTTGTATGAAATCTTAACTGAATTGTGGAATCAGTGAACATATCTGAAAAAACCACTGCTTGATGTATTTTTTTACACTGAAGACCAAAAAACTTTTTATCCATCTTTACTGTGGTGTTAATAAGAGCTTAGTAGAGAGACCTATAATTAATAGCTGTTTCCTAACCTTGCAGATTCTAACTATTTAGAATGGTGTTGAATAACCTGTGCTCTAGGCCTGTTTTATGCAGCCCCATTAATTGTCTGGAAATTCCCCAACAGATTTCCTTCATTCCTTTTTGTTCTTTCTGCGTCTGTACCTCTTCTGATTGTACGTGCTTAGCAGACTACAGTAAGAAAGGTATTGGTTTTCAGTAAAGAATGGAGCTGCCTGTTAATCTGTAACATTTCTGCTACATATATTCTATGTGGCATATGTTTTCTTAGTCCCTCAAAGACTAATCTGAGGTAGCTATGGGTGCACACAGAAGCTTGATCTTTATTATACTGTACATAGAAAGCTAGAAGCACTTGGGCTTCATCCGGTTCTACTACCAATCAGTGGGATATGGTCCTTGATTAGTGGGTGGGGGGAGTTTACCTTCGCTGAAAATATCTTCCTTGGATAATTAACTGGAATTCTTAAACATAATTCTCAGTAGAATTTTGTTCTCTCTGCTCTGATCTCAGAAGCTCATCTTGAGGGTTGCTTATGTAGTGTTTATTTCTGAACCAACAGCTTTGTCCTACTGTTAAATTTTACAGTAGCCAAAGCTGAATCTGGTCAAGCATGTTTGTAATAACACTGTAAGCCCCTCTAAGAGATCTATTGGTTCTGTGCTCTTAAGCTAGGTAGGAATGTATTTTGAAGAGACAAAGCTTAGCATGCAAGAAATTATTGGGCTGCTTTTGTGTAAATTAATCTGGGATTAATGTTTCTGAATACTTCAGTCCTCACAAAGATGAATATGTGATAGATCAGCAGTCTAAATACCCAGGCTGGCATTAAATTTACTGAACAATAGTTAAGTAAAACTGCACCGTTCTTCCATTTAGTATGTGTGTGGAGTAGCATCTTTCTGTGTCTTAAATTTCCTGGGGTATTTTTCCTCTTCAGTCACAGAAACCATTCATGAAATGCCTTGTTGTTCTGTGTTGAGTAATTCTGAAAGAGTATCAGTGTTCTCATCCCAGAATGGGAAAGTGGTGTTCTCTGTGGTTCAGAACATATGATTCAGTTGGTAAAATGGGACTTGTTTTTTATGCGGGGAGTTTTTCCTATTACTGAGCGTGGAAAGATATGCTGGAATAGATTTCCAAGAACAGTGGGGGTTGCTGCTGCATGATTTTGTTTTAGCATGTATGCTACAGGCCCAGATCATTTGCTTAGCATAGCTGGAATGCTAGAACTGTGTACCAAGCAAAGTAAAATGTATAAGGCATCACTTATTTGGGGCAGTGTTTTGATATTATTGGGCTATTGGGAAATGCACTACAAGCAAAAACCTCCCTTTGTCATTAGATACCAGTAGAAGGGAATGTTCTTGCTTCCCAGGTCATTGGGTCAGAAATCTTTTCTTCTAAAATTAGGAATTTTCTTACCTCTTTCCTCTCAATTAAGTTAACTGTGCTCTGTAATCACAGGCATCTTAAGAAACTGGCAGTTCTGAGAGCAAACAGGAAGCAAATATAGTACGCAGAACAGGCGGTAGCAGCACTCATCGTGGAAACTAAACATAGAAATGTTTTTCTTATGGAGTATAAAAAAAATTAAATAATTGAGTTGGCATTTAGGATATTAAGTTAAATTTTACCTTTAAAAATACTGCAATTTACCATCTTAGTGATATTTAAAGAGATTTACATTGACTCTTTTGTTTATAAACTGCTGGTATCCTACTCCCCTCCCCCAGGTTTAATGAATTCTATCTCAGAACCAAGTTTATACTCCACTAATTCTGTGCTACTTGAAGTTACAATTGGAATGAAATCTGAAAGCCATGAAGAATTGTGTAGGAGCATCCATAGCTTCCTCCTTTTCTCTAGCCCTAATCCAAGGTTAAGAGTCTCAGAGAAGGAAGCTGTTTTAAAGCCATCAGTTATCTAACCTTATAAGCAAACACAAAAAGGTCACAGGTGTGTGTGTCCATTTTGGTTGCTAGTTGGAAGTGTTCCTTTTGTGTTGGTCTTTGGAATTTCTGTTTTGGCAGTAAATGAAATAAGGATTTCTGTTTTTTTGAAACTGGGCTTCTCTTTCCTACAAATAGCTTTCTTTTGGGAAAAGTGAGGATGTAAGTTGTGGCAGTTATCATGATAAAAAATCATAGTTTTCACAGGTTGTCTGCTTTATGACTTGTAATAAAGTATTAATTTCAGTGCTACATAGCATATCTTGCTCAACTGGCAGGTCTTTCTCTAATTTGTTTATGTCAGGAATACCTGTCCTTTCTAAAGGTTATGGAGTAAGCCAGGCAGTTTTTAAAAAAAATTTCCTGCACTTTCTGCAGTAGTTTCATATAAAAGAGTATGCATGATGTTCAAGAATGGCTAACATATTGTCATCCAGATGCTGTTGAACTGCAGTTCCCATCAACCTCCATCTAGCATTGGATGAGAGGTGTTGCCTAGCAACATTTGGAGGACTGCTGCTTATCTAGTCTTGAATAGCAAAACAGATAAGCAAATGCTTATCTCAGCTTTTATAGTCCCTTGTAGCTGTTCTCTTTTTAGGCTCCTCAGCCTGGCTGTTTTGCTTGGTTCCCCACTGTCTATTCTTTCAATCTCATTATATCCATCTCTATCACTTTTTTCACCCCTGCACCTTTCATTCTGCAAAATTATCAAATTTTGTTGGCCCATTGGTTTCTTTTAAATCCAGACACATTAAGTTCCTCCAAGTGGTTACATCAGTGTGCATTAACATTTATAACTTGGTAACAGCCGTGTCCATAATATCTTATGTACAATCATAGTGTTCCAAGTCTAATATTTAATGCATGTGCTGTCTGTACGTGTACTTTAGGACTCTTGTCCCTTGTCCTTTCCGCTTCTTGGCTCTAAGAGTCTTAAAAAAGGGAGGTGTCACACTTAAAAATTGGTTGTACTATTAGTATGAGTAGAATTACCTGGAATTTGTAACATAATAGTACACAGTGCTATTATTTAGATTGGGAATTGTAAGCCAGAGCCTGTAGAGAATGTAGTCTTTGTTCACATGGCTTTCCGTTACCACTTATGCATTACTACTTTTTTCATTGCTTGTTTTTAGTGACAGCACTTTCTGTAAGGCAGTATGATTTTATTCCAAGTTTTCTTCTGGTTGTTAACTATGTAAAATCATAAACTTTGTTTGCTTACTTGCCTGATAGAATCACAGACTAGCAACCTAAAGTTTATATTTCAGGCTCAGCACAGAGATGCCTTTATTGAAGAACGCTATGGAAAATATAACATTAGTGATCCACTGATGGCTCTTCAGAGGGATTTTGAGGCATTGAAAGAAGAGAATCATGGTGATAAGCAACCCGTTTGTGCCAATCCTTTGTCCATACTGAAGGTAGTGATGAAGCATTGCAAAAATATGCAAGAAAAAATGTTGTCCCAGCTTGCGGCTGCAGAAAGTAGGCACAGAAAGGTGGGTTTCAAGTAATCTACATACTGATCAGAGTAAGGAAGTTGTTATAGTTTTTTTAAAGAAGATTTTTTTAAAATGTTTTCTTTAGCATTTCATACTGTTGGATCTTTTGTTCAACTTAGTGTTGCATTTTTGGTCTGTTAAATCCGTGGTATTATGCTTTTGTCAGTCTCACTAAATATTCCTTTGGCTAACGAAAATAGCAACAATGACTTTTTTAAAAGTTTCTAGTAAGCATATTCTGTTTATAGATTAAAGATATATTAGGAATAAGCAAGATAGTACTTGGACTTCCATATATTTGTTTTTGAAAAACAGGAGGAGCACAATGCATTTGTGGTAGTGACTTAAGCTTACCATTTGTTGATTAAAAAAAAAAAAGCGCTTACCATTTGTGCCACAATAAAACAGCCTTTGCCCAAACTAGCAGTCAGCCAATAATAGGCATCATCATCATATGTCCAGCAACGTGGAGGGGAAGCCCTCTTGGTTGTACCACCACTCACAGCAAGAGAAAGAGTGGGCACCCGGGTTAGAGGCTTTTCAGTGGTGGCTCCCAGACCGGAATAGTCTCTCTCCTGAGGTGCGTCAGGCACCTTCACTGTATGTGTTTAGACGACCTGTGAAAACACACCTCTTTACCCTGGCCTTTGGCTAAGTAAAGGAACAGCCTTTTTCTCCCCTAATTCAGACACTGCCATGGTTTAAATATGCTTAATATGTTATTGGTTTTAATGTGTTCATTTTATATGTTGCAACCTTCCCTGAGACCCTTGGGTATAGGGCAGGGGAAAAATGCAAATAACTAAATAAATAATAAACATTTTCTAGTAATTACAAATGTACTTTAAAGGTTGTTGTTTTTTCTGTACCTTTAAACTGGAACTTCATCATGTACCCAATTTAGAAAGATATTGTGCCATCATTTCCTGCTTTTGAGTAGTCTGAGTTGCAGTCTGATAAATCCTATTGTATGTTAAAAGCACAAAGCAGTCTTGTTGAAAGAATTGTATAATTGATTTGACTTGCAGCAGTTTAATAGTTACATGTTTGGCAACCTGCAGAGCAAATAATAACAGTAGAAAAAACAGGTGTTTACACATCTTATTGTTTGCTATAGACTTAATTTCTGGCAACCTAAAGTGCAATTAGTGGAATTTTAAATTGTGCTATTTAGAGGCACGCTGTTCTGCAAAATTGAAATGTGTGTTCTTAACAGTAGTTTAAAAAAACATTAGCAACAGTTGCAAATTAATGTGTCAGAGAGAAATTACTTGCACTGGTTCCTCCTTTGGCTTCTCTGGGAACAAATGGCCATTTGGTTCATCTTTCTTAGTTGTTATTCCAGCTAACATTTTATGTAACTCTAGAGAGTCAGTCTCTCAAGGTGTTTTTATCACTTCATCCTCATTCTGATGGTGATGGTGATGATGATGTTTTGGACAAAGTCACAGCCCCATTGAAAACCATGTATTTAGGAGATTCCTGGATCCAGTACTAAATACCCTAAAGTTAAGAGCAGCTGTTTCCATGTACAGCCCCTTATAAAAAGAAATTGTTTTCTGTGATGAAGACATGGAAATGGGCACACATAACCTTCTGTACTTTGTCAGTTATTATGCCTGTCTTAGTCAGTACTCTAAAACTGTTAACATGGTTTTACTGAAAGGATTGTGTTTGTTTATTTATTTATTTGTATTTCTATCCCACCCTATACCTGGAGATCTCAGGGCAGGCTACAATATTATAAAAATCTTAAGACAGGTCCCTGCCCTGAGGCTTACAATCTAAAGAGACAAGATACAAAAGGAAAATGGTGTGGGAGGGAAATTATTTATTTATTTATATTTATACTTCTATCCCGCCCTACACCCGAAGTTCTCAGAGCAGGTAACAACTTTTAAAACTGGCATATCAATATTAAAATTTAAAACCAACACATTAAAAAAGAACCACACAGCACAATATCAGCTAAGATAGTAGTGCTTGCAGTGGGTGGTAAACATAACCAGCATTTAGCCAAAAGCCTCAGCGAAGAGGTGCGCTTTCACCACCTTCCTGAACCTAATCAGAGAAGATGCTTATGTGTTTTGAGTCTACATATAACAAAAATGTTGAACCTATCTTTACAAAAAGAAGTGTTGCTACTTCTTGTAATAAAAAAGGTGATTAATTAACATTGGAAAAATAAAGTTCCCTTAGACTTGGGGTATTGGATTATGAAATGTGCTTCTGTGTAGGATGGCCATTTATATGTGATCTTAGTCTCTGCTCATTTATTCTCATGAAAATTTACTGTGAAATTTTGGATGAAAGTTCCTGTAATGTGAAGACCCTCTTTGACTGAGAGCTCTCAGAAAGTGTTTCTTTTCTATTGCTAGTTTTACACTCAGATGGATGAATAAAATGTAAATTTATCAGATTAAGCTAGAAACAGCTTCTGCTTTTCCATTTGTTATTAAAGGCAACTCAGAAAACTTGAGATAAACTAAAGTGTCTCAGGATTCCTTGGTTTTGCTTCTACATTGCTCTAATTGGTTACCTTTGCACTAATTCATTTCTAGAAAAAATGTTGAGTTCATTGGCTTAGTACCCAGTAGCATTTCATTCCTCAGAGTATCTGTATTTGTCCCTCACGGGACTCCCAAATCATCTAAGCAGAGAATCTTGTTCTGAGGATTGTATTGCAGATTATAGAAACAAAATTACCTCTTTGTTTTTATTTATGCTTCTGTTTGTCTTTGCAAAACTAATACTGATTAATCTGGTGGGCTGCAGTTAATGAGGAAGAGGGGGTCTGGCCTAAACATCAGGATACAGTTGTTTTTCTTATGGTATTTTTTGGTTGGAAAGGTAATCTTGGACCTTGAAGAAGAGAGGCAGCGACACGCCCAAGATACTGCTGAAGGAGATGATGTCACATACATGCTGGAAAAGGAGCGTGAGAGGCTCACACAACAGGTATGCTTTCTTACTAGCCAGCTTAACACATTGAAGATGCCATATGTTGATGAGGCGTTTGCTAAGCTCTGCTTTTCTGTTCATCATTCCATATCCAAACAACTCTTTTTTAGAGTCTGTTTATTGTTTAATAGCAATTGATATTATGAAACAATTACCATTTTTAGGAATAAACGTAGAGATACGTAGCAGGATCCTTTGATGTACACTACAATAACTGAGTATATGCCCAACTTTTCTGTACTCCTTTCTGATTCCATCTCCCCAAAGGAGTTCTGTTTCTCAGTACAAATTACTTGTATGGTTCTTTGTATATAAAAAGATATTGAGAGAAAAGTCTCATCTATTTTTATCTTCAAGGGTGCAACGAATTACCCAGTGCATGATCTCAAGGAAATGTAGAGTTTAGTGGGGGATAATTAGTTCCTCATTTATTATCAGTACAGTGACTACTTTACATTACTACTGATAGGGATAAGAGCCTTTCTGGACTGAGCCTTATGCCAGATAATATCCTGGAATAAGATTCTACTGGCCATATGCTGGGGCAGACTAGGACAGATCCCAACCAGGACAGGTCCCACCCAGGCGGGATGTCCCTATTCCAGGATATAATCCAGAATAGGGACCAGTGCAGAATGGGCGGTGTATTGTATTAACCTGCATTTTATCCATCCCCTCATTATCTGGTACCTTTGACTGTGTGCTGGTTAAGCTGTTTGCTTGCAGCCTTTGTAAACACTATTTATCTTCCTTTTTAGCTGGACTTTGAGAAATCCCAGGTGAAAAAATTTGAGAGAGAACAGAAGAAACTGTCTAATCTGCTGGAAGAAGAACGGGCACAGCACAAGCAGCTTTCTTCTATGCTTGTGTTAGAGTGCAAGAAAGCCACAGCCAAAGCTACAGAGGAAGCACAGAAACTTGCAGATCTAAGCATGATGTTGGAGAAGGAAAAAAGCAAAGTGAGCCAGCTGGAGGAGGAACTGGCAGCTAAGAAAAAGAGGGGCTTGCAAATGGAGGCACAAGTTGAGAAGCAGTTGTCAGAGTTTGACATAGAGCGAGAGCAGCTGAGAGCCAAACTAAACCGGGAAGAGAACCGGACCAAGGCATTGAAAGAAGAAATAGAAGGTTTAAAGAAAGCACTCAAAGAGTTGGAGAACTCATACAAAACTGATAGTATACCATCAGCTATTTCAGTGGTGTCCATTGCAACTTCCACAGAGTGCCACACAAGTAAATCTGTGGCTTGCCAGACTGGAAATCCATTGACCGAGAGCCCTGGCCAGGGAAGTACCATCCGACATATGTTAACGTCTGCAGCTCCTCAACCTTATGCAAAGGCAAATGGGCATTGTGATGCTGATTTGCAAGCAAGTTTGGAACCATCTCAGGCCAGCATGGATAATCTACAGAAAAATAAACCTACTGGGTCATCTACCCCAAGTGCCACAGAAAAAACAGAGTCATTCTCCCCTTCAGCCACACCACTCCCTTCAAGTGGCACATCCCTATCTCCAAGCAACACAGCTGCTTCATCTCTGACATCTTCCCCATGCTCTTCCCCAGTGATGACCAGACGTTCCTTTGGACCACCTGCCAGTAGTCCCAACTACCAGTCCTCTTACCAAGTGGGGATTAATCAGCGTTTCCATGCTGCTCGTCACAAATTCCAATCCCAAGCTGATCAAGATCACCAATCAAGTGGCCTCCAAAGTCCACCATCCAGGGATCTGTCACCCACCCTTGTTGATAATTCTGCTGCAAAGCAGCTTGCCCGCAATACTGTCACTCAAGTTCTCTCTAGATTTACTAGTCAGCAGGGCCCAATTAAGCCAGTTTCTCCCAACAGCTCCCCCTTTGGCACAGACTACCGAAACCTTGCCACTGCCATAAGCCCCAAGAGTGAATCAAGTCCAGGCAAAGTCTCAAGCCCAATAAGTCCACTGTCACCAGGAATTAAATCACCTACCATACCCAGAGCAGAAAGAGGAAACCCTCCACCTATTCCTCCAAAGAAACCTGGATTGGCTCCTTCCACCACTCCATCAACAAAAAATTCTCCAACATCTTCTCTTGGTTCTCCTGTGGAGGTGGCAAGTAATTGTTCGGGCAATGTCATTGTAGCCAATGGAAAAGAAATTGAGATTCTCTTACCAACTAATAGCTAGTTTCCAAGAAGAATTCACATTCCAAGAATGTACCATTCTTAGAGCTGAAACACTGTCTTATTCACTCCATATTATTTATTTGGATAGTAACAATATGTGTAACACACTTAGTTACCTTTTCTTCGATTTTATATTGCAGTAAATAATATGACCTTTGTACAAACCTTTAAACACTAGAGCCTCAAGATGTCTCATGGCAGCAGGCACGTCAAGCAAGCAAAACCTGATGGATTTCCTACACCTGGAACCAGTCAGTGAACTGCAACAAAATAAACTCATTTTTAAATTATGCAGAAAAATATTCCATACAAACTTTTATTCCAGACAGATATTTTATTAAGAAGTGCCTACGCTTGAGCCTGCAGATACAAATGTGATTCTCTGCAAGACCAGAAAGAATCACCCAACTGTGGAAAGCACAGTTTCTCTCTGAATCATGAATGTTGAAATCAATGCTATTCTTAATTCTTTTCAATAGTTTTGATTAGCAGTCCGCTACAGAGAGGAGATGTCCCAAAGGTGACCACTAGACTGGTCAAAATCTTTTCCTGCTATAAACCAAGTCAGTTAATATAGCTGCATTGTCAGGTGCACTTTGGCCCCATTACTGAGCTTTATGCAACAGAGTCCCTTCCCATGGTTTAACTTTTTAAAACAGTGGGAGCTTTAAACAATCAGGGTGCCAGTTGTTCCCTACCCCAGACTGCCATCCAAGTATCCCTTCCTTGTAATTTTGTCTCTAGGGTTACAATAAGTGAGATTAAATCTTGATATGTGTTCAGTATTTTTCACATTCTACTGTTATGTGTAGAACTTCTGAGTGCAAGATCTTTGCTGTTGTTAAAGATCTTAACATTACTTGAAAAGAGAAGTGATTTGTTAATTCTACACAGTTTTTAGCATTGGAAAGATAGGTTCAATACTAGATGGTCCAAAGCAATAACTTAAAAGTTGCTTATTATCGTATAATAATGTCTGTCAAGCCACTGTAGGTCTCCGTGTTTAACTTGGATTTGCTAACAGAGTAGAATTGCCCCTCTTGGCAGCCCTGTGGGAATCAATTTTTTTTATCATGTAAAGAGGCATAAATAGAGTATGTAGGGAACATCTAGTTTCAGTGTCATATTACAACACGTTTTATTTCATTAACATTATTATTGTGCTTCTTTGTATCTGGTAAAGAAAATGAGCTATAAATTTTAAAAATAGGTATATCCATTCTGCTTCTGAAAACCTGTGTTCCTAAGAAGGATGGTCAGTGATATGGGTCCAATAGTAAGCTGAAGCATTTTTCTTTAATGAAATTTCTTGTTCAGAACATGTGTTGTATATTTGACAAATGTTTGTCCTCTGAATTTCTGTAAACCTGCTACTGTTTATCCTATTCATGTCTGAATTTTCTTTCCTCTAAGATATTACAGGAGTTTGTTGTCACAGTGAAAGAGAGCAAAAAGGAAGAATACCAATACCTCTGTAAAATCAATCTGTACAGATTGCAGGCATCTACGATTTAATTTTAAAATTATTGCCCTAAGAGGCTGACAGTGATCATATGAAGCCATGGGCACTGGTTGCTTTGATGCAGTGAAAGTCAGAAATTGGCAGCCAGAGAGATGCATGTGGACATTGACACCTCGTCAAACACCTTCTATGATATCTCTGCTAAGAAAAGAAAGAGACTATCCCATCTTTGCTTTTATTATTCTTATTACTATTAGTATGGTTGCTGCTGCTATTTACATACGAAGAGAAAAGCTTTGCAAGCGCGCTGTGATTTGGGTGGCAAAAACTTCCTGTCTGAGGAAGAAAGAAGATACTGAGGGTTTTAGAAGGTTTCCATGTGGTCAGTATAGGCAGAGTATTTATTTGCTTCTTTTTTCAGGATATTTGAGAACCTGTGTGTTGTCTGTAGGTGACATGTGTTCTCTCTCTGCCCATAACCAGCTCTGACTTCGTCCATCATCAACATGCTGCCTTCTGCAGTTCCTCGAAAAGGGAGTGCAGTCCTTGAGAAAGGGACAAGGATTGCCCAGTCCTGCACTAGACCAAAGCTCTTGAATACTTGCTACAAAAAAAGGTGCTGCTCGCTCAGAATGCCACTATATGATCTAGACCAGCCTTTCTGAACATAAGCACTGCAGATGTTTGGAATACATATGTCAGTCACAGCAAACCACAGGAGTTGGCCAAAACATATTTTTAGGGCACCAGTTTGGTAAAGGCTGGCCCAGCCAGTTGTGTCTCCCGTCCTATTCTGTCTATATAAAACGGAGTGAAGAGTTTTAGCAAAGTTTCTGATGTTTCTCGGACTAAGTTCTGAAAGGCACACTGACATAGGAAGTCGTGCTTTCTAGAATATATCTTTCTTAGATTTTGAACAGTGTGTGAGAATTACCTTCAGGTGAATTGGGCCTTATGCTAACAATACTTGATCATGGTGTGGAGACAGATGGGGAATAATCCTGATAAGCACATAAATAATTCAGCTGTGGAATACAGGATTTTTGGGTTTTGCTTTTAATAAGGGCTGTGTAGCAGAGAACTGAATGAACAATGACTTACTAAGTTCTTCTGATCTTAAGTGGAGGATATTGTAGCAGCCCTGAAAAGTATTTGTGTTTACACTAACTTGTACCCTTACTTAATACTATAGAGATTTTATACAGTAATGAATTCTTTTAGGAAATGCACTGAGTACTGCATTCTGCAACGAACTGTGGGAAGGGAGAATGCAAGGTGAGATCTGTATTTTTGCTAGTAGCCTATGTTTGGAGATTGAACTAAGCACAACAACTTAAATGTTTCTGGCTATCCAGTAAGATTTAGATGGTTAGTATTTAAGTTTTCTGTAGATTTATGTGTATGAAACAAAATATTTAATCTTCTCTGAATCATGGAGATTTGTCACTGGCTAACAGGATTTTAATGAAGCTCAAACTGCATAAATTAGTATTGTCATTAACATTTGTATATTTGTAAAGTCAAATGTATGAAGCAGAAGTCTTTTTATCATTTTTATAGCTGGCAGCATTAAACACGTTAAACGTTCATACTATCAATAAAGGCTTTTTATTTTTATGATGTGAATATTGTGCAATATATTAATCATTTCAGTGTTTTTGTGTCTAAACTTCTGCATTGTAAGCTTGTTAAAACATTGAATAGTAATATGCAGAGCCTTTTCAAGCCTTGGGATATGCAGGTTCTTCCAGTATTGAAAGTAAAGAGGAAATGGAGACACCTACGTGCTCTCAGTTAAGCTGTATTGTACTTGCTGGACATCAAGCCTTCCACATGGCAGTGCTCTCTGTATGGCACCTGTATCTGCCGTGCTGATGGGAACACCCTGGTGGCTCACCTACCCCCTTTCTTTTGTTAAGGTGCCAACCCAGTGATACATATTATTCTTCCTACATTCTTGACCCATGATAACAGTCCATAATCAGTATGTTCTCAAGTGACCTAACCTGCATCCTCACCCTACTATACTACTGTAACATGGAAATACACTGTTGGAGAACTTTAGTATTTTCATGGGTTAAGGACCACTGTTTGCTATCTCACCATATTTGAACTCATAGATATTTGTTCATTTGTTTATATTTAAATCCCACCCATCACCCAGGGAGCCCAGGGCAGGACACATTAAAGCAGCGGTTCTCAACCTTCCTAATGCCGCGACCCCTTAATGAAGTTCCTCATGTTGTGGAGACCCCCACCCACAGGGGCGGAGCAGCTGGGAGCTGGGAGGGAAGGGCGGCGGGAGACTCATCGCGACCCCTCTGAAAGGGTAATTCGGCCCCCAAAGGGGTCCCGACCCCCAGGTTGAGAACCACTGCATTAAAGCCAATATTAAAACCAGTTTAAAACAGATATGCTAAAACAGTAAATAGTGTCTGGAAGGGGTAAGGTAAGCTGCTTCTTTACCTGAAAACCACAGTGAAGAGCTGGGCTGCATCTTCACAAGATCATCTCGGAGTATACCTTGACGGTACCTTGCTAACCTCAGTGGGGGGACTACTCAAGAATCTGGTAGCTATCACTAGGAAGATTCCATTAACTCTTGAGGGTGGGTCACAGCCAAGAGGGTCTCACCAGCATATCTTAAAATATGGGCAGGACTTTAAGGAAAGAGGTATTCATTTAGATATTTATGCCCCAAGCTTATAGTATAAGATCAGTGGAAACGCATTGAGTTGGGCTTGATAGCAAATAGGCAGCCAGTGAAGTTCTTTTAGAACTGACTTAATTGTTTCCGCACAGGTCCTGAGAACCTGATTGGTACAGATTTGGTATGCATTCGCTACATCCACACTATGGGGGCCATTAGGACCCCACTGGGATTGTGTCATCCACATGAGCATCGTCAAGTTTGGATCTGATTAGCTATAGACCCCATTAAAGGGGTCTTCAATGTGTTCCTATGTCTAGAAGTCTGAATTTCAGCATGCATGTCTGCATGCATGATGAGCCAATGGGATCCTATGTAGCTGCTACATTCTCTCTTTGTAAAACGACTACCCAGGTGAGCTACACAGCCATTGGCCAGCAACATAGTAGCTACGTAGGCAACCACAGCCACCTCACTTCCATGCCCACTGTTGAAGAAGTGACTCCTGATTGACAGTTGTGCAGGCCAATCACACCATGGCGCAGGCAGCACTTCCTGAATGGGCTTATTCAGGGTGGGTGCTACAGCATCCACACGGTAGCCCTGTTTAGCACCCATTGTCATCAGGTACTGTATGCCCATGCAGACATATGGGGTTGTTGTTTAGATCCAGAAGTACAGGGAATGGATTCCTCAAGTGCTGAATTCCAAAGATCCAGATTTACTTATTCTGGATCAACTATGGTAAGTCCAGAAACAGCCAATGTGTGTCCTGCCTACAGATGCAGTCAGCACTCTCACTGCTGCATTCTGCATCAGCTGCAGCTTCCAAACCATTTTCAAGGGCAATCCCTCTTACAGCACATTGCAGTATTCTGGAAGTTAGGAGGGAAAGCTATCTGTGTCCAGAAAGGATTACAGCTCCTGACAGCCAGATCTGGTAAAAGGTTACTGCCTCCCACTCGAGTTTCAAGTTGTCTGGAGAATCAAGAGTAGACTCAGGTTTTGCAGCTGTCCCTTCCAGAACAGTACAACTCTATCACCCTGATCTCATAAGGGAGATTTTCCAGCCCTGTGATTGTTCTGCTCTTGTTGCATCAATCATACTTCTATAGAATACCAGAGCACTTGACAGATTCCACAGAGATGTTGAGTGGCGTTTGGAAGCAATCATGTTAATACCCCTGGTTATCTCACAATTTCACAGTCAGACAAGTGCCTCAGCAAGAGTGCCATCTCTGTCAACAATAAAATTCCCAAGAGATTTCAGGAATTCTGTAAGTCTTTCAGGGCAAATCATCCCAATGGGTCCCCAACCATGTAGAGCAATGACCTACTGCAAGTTCAAATCTTATCAGCAGATTATCAATCCATAGCAATGAACATGCCACCAGCCCTATCAATCTATTCTGGCCAATCTACTCAGTGGCAAAGACCAAGTTGGTGTTTCCTGTTACATGAGTCAGGCCAATAACATTTTGAGACAGCCCCCTGGTTGTCCTGGAGGCCATGATGATCTGAGACAGCTTCAGCATGGATCTGCATTTTGTCTCTGGCCCAGCATCACAAAGGGGACCTCCAACTCAGTTGCAGAGTTAATTGGTAAACTGGCAGGGGAAAGAGAAGTTCAAGGGACAATAACAACACTTCCCTCCAACATCCCCACTGGTGTGGAATAATTCTGTACTGCATAAATTGAGGAACAAAACTGAGTGATACTTGCCCCACCAAATCAAGTCATGGATGCCAGACATTTTATTCTGAACTGATCTGGCATTGAAGAGCGGCAGAGGTCAGGTTGACAAGTCTCCCCAGACTACTATTTTATTTATTTATTTATTTATATTTATATGCCGCCCCATACCCAAGGGT
>MTQE01003428.1:2355906-2387827 GCA_014337955.1 Aspidoscelis marmoratus
TATTATTATTATTATTATTATTATTATTATTATTATTATTATTGGCTGAAGACAGTTTAATGACTAAAAAAGACTATGCAAATTTATTATCCCGCAGTGGTCTGACACTGCAGACCAGTTACTAGCTGCACAAAAATGTGTATTGTAGGTAGAAAAGATAAAAACAGCAAAGACAATTATAAACCAGTCATTGTGAAATCAGAAGGAAATAAAATTCAGGAAAGCACACAGTGTTGACATGGATACTTCCTCTAAAACTGTTTGTTTAAAGATTATGTTTTCATCCTGCATAATTGTTTAAAAATGTTTTTCATACTTCTGCATTCCTAACAAAACAGTACAAAAAGGGATCTAGTAATTGACATGCTGCTTAAAAGAGAAAAATATCATCTGTCAACCAGAATTTGAATAAGAATGATTGGTTGATTCACCTTCCTCAATGTGATCTGAATATTTTGGGCTATGGTACTGGAAGAGATTTAGATGAGCCTTAGATCAATAACAGCTGGAGGTATAACATTTAAGTTATTCAACTCCCAAATGTGTCTCTTGGGCCACTGTCATGTGAGTCTAAGACAGGGTGGCTTATTTATTAATTCCAAATTGAGGTCCTACCAGCTGTGTTCACAGCTGGATCATTACAGGTAGTCCTCAGGCCATCCCTGCCTTGGGCTGAATTGTTCACATCTTTTTTCACGATTGGACTGAGCCTCCTCCACAGAGATCTTGGCTCTCCACCCCTTTTTCTACATCAAATCTATCTCGTTTCTGATTGGATGCCATTCATGTCACTTAAGGGAGGCAAGGGTGTGTGTCTGGGGTTCTCTTTTAAGCCTGCTCCTCCACCTCCATGCCCCCTTCCTTTTTATGTGCTTTTCTTTGTGAATTTTTTAAAAATAATAATAATATAAATTTGTGTAAAAATGCTAGATAGAGGAATCAACACATAAACTGAGGAGAGACGAGGAGGTGCCTCACAAACTATGCACATGCTGATTGGCCAAAGGAAAGACAGCACAGTTCAGCCTCTTTTAGCCCATCCTCCCATTCACACTTTGAGGAAGCAAAGATGACCTGGTATCCCAGCATGGGCTGAGTCCTTGTCAGTCTTCTAAAAACAGGACTCCAGGTTAAGAAGTCTAATAAGGGTAGGCCGGCTTGGAGAATAACTTAAAATAAAAGTAATGTGAATAACAAGACCTGAGGATGAGCTGGGGGGTGACCTAAAACACTTGTGTAACCACGGCCCTGGTGGCTGCTGATTTTTAGCATAAACTGCAGAATGACAAAATCCTCAATAATTAGTGTCTAAACGTATGTTCTGATTAAGAGAGAAATTTGCAAACAGTAAATGTAAGTGAGAGAAATGCAGATAATCAGCATTCTTTCCAAGGCTGTTTTAGATTTTAACAGCATCACTAACAAAGAGCAGCCATTTTGACTTGCGGCCATTTATCAGAATCCCATATGATCCATTTTCATAAGTGGAACTAGGATAAAAGCTATGGATTTTATTGGTGATCAGCAAGTAAAACAAGGAAAAACTAAGTTTCTTTCCCTCTGCAGTTGGCATTTGGCTAGATGGAATGGCATTATCAATTATATCTTTATTTATTTATTTTATTTATTATTTATTATTTACATTTATATCCCGCCCCATACCCGAAGGTCTCTGGGCGGGTTACAACTTTAAAACAACAGATTAAAACAGAATGCACATTAAAAGACGTTAAAAATTCAATACATATAAAACAATATACCACATATTTAAAATGATAATGTCTGTACTGGGGGAGGGAACATTAACAGCTTAGCCAAAGGCCAGGGCAAAGAGGTGTGTCTTTACTGCCCTCCTAAATATATATAAGGAAGGGGCCTGACGCACCTCGAGGGGGAGGCTATTCCACAGTCTGGGGGCCATCACAGAAAAGGCTCTCTCCCGGGTGCCCACCAACCTCACTGTTAAATGAGTTTCTGTTTTCTCTACTGTTAAATGTTTGACTGATTCTGTGCTGATTCTGGAAACCTGAGCTGGTGGCAGACATGAAAATACGAAGTACAGAAGTACTGTAGGAGGGTTTTAGGCACTTATTTTTTAAAACTGTGTGACACACTTTTTTTCTGCATGCACAGATGGGGCAATCTTTTAAAAATGAGTGCCTCGCAAAAGTCCTGTATGATTGCCCCTAAATATGTGGCCCCAGATGGATCATGGGAAATCTGAGCTCTGTGCTTTGTAGGATATAACTAGGGTGGAACAGGCCTAGAAAAGAAAGGAAGGATGCAAAGAATACAGGGTGTGTCCCCATGCTAATTTGGTACAGTTCCTAACGTGGGATCATTTTGGATTTGGCCCACGAAAATCCATGCATTTTGGATTTGGCCCACAAAAAGTGTGACAAATCCCCCCAAACCATACCAGAAGGGTGCCAAATTTGATACCTGAAAAGACAAGTCTTGGCATGGTTTGGGAGACCAGCACGCATTGCTTAGCGAGCTGGGAACACACATGGGGATGATTGCGGTCTAATGGGGAGGAGATTGGTGCTCACATCATTGGGACGTGGGGTGTGCTTGGTGTCTCTGCCCTGTCCATTGAAGATCACAGCCTCTGACTTTTTAAAATGCTGATCGCAAAGGCAGGCTGGATAATGGCTTGATTTGTTTTTATTATTATTATTATTATTATTATTATTATTATTATTTGCATTTCCATGGAAGTAATTCCAACCCCATTTCACAAATACCAAGGCAGGCTGCATAATGGCTTGATTTTTGTTCCATTTCCAACCCCCATTTCCCCAACCATCAAGGCGATCATAAATTTCTGCCTTTTAAAGTTGACGGGTGTTCTCGCATTTCCCAGTGCAGCGGAGGTGCACAAAACTGTTCAAGCGCCTACTGCTGCTCAACCTCGGAGCGGCTTTTGGTCTTTTAATTTTTTAAATAAATTTATTATTATGAAGTAAGCTTTATTTTAACTTTTTTTCCATGCCTCCCACCCCAGTCCTGGCTTTCAGTG
Organism: Aspidoscelis marmoratus; assembly: GCA_014337955.1. NCBI lineage: Eukaryota > Metazoa > Chordata > Lepidosauria > Squamata > Teiidae > Aspidoscelis > Aspidoscelis marmoratus. The sequence continues at coordinate 2,358,929 of MTQE01003428.1, forward strand.
CCACTAAGGGGGGGGGGATGCAGCATGGGGTTGGGCTGACGTCAGTCTGGCTTCCAGTGAGGAGAGGGGGGCAATGAGGAGGTGGCACTGCTCCCCCATGCCAGGGTTTGGCACAGTTCACATGGGGCCACCTCCATCCGCACCCAACCCGTACCTTTCCCGCGTTTCTGGGAATGACATGGGGACACCTGAGATTTGTTCTCGGTTCCTCGCCCGGCCCATGCAAGCCCAAATAGCTTCCAAATTCAGGAGATGCCCAAATTCTCTAAAACTGATCCCCTCTTTGCTTCTTGAACCCACAGCAAAAGAGCATGTTCCCTTCTGTTGTCTTTCCTACTCAGCTGTATAGTATTGCCCACTGCAAAGGTACCGTGTTTGTGGCAAAATAGTAGGAATAGATTAATTGTCCAAATTTGGGTGTGGTTGTGTTACTAGCATATTTTTCCTTCAATTTGCATGAAGTTGCAAGCCATTGATGTTGCCTGATACTAGACTAACCACCAGCATGTTTAGTTTACAGATTGGCCGCTATTTTCATATCTTCTCAGGAGTCACTTCTGCTGTGATCTCACTTGGGTCACTTAAAGCGGAATTAATAAAAATGGATGTGAATGTGCATTATGAGTGTTCCGATTTTTTTGTTAATCCCACTTTAAAAAGTGGAGCACAGTGGTGGGGCGGCAGCAGCAGCAGCAGCTGAAAGGGAAGGGGGAGAGTGAAGGGCTCACTCACTCGCTTGCTTGCTTGCCTGCCCGCCACCTGGTGTTCCTCCTCCCTGTGCCTCAGGAGCGCCATAGCTGCTTGGCGGGAAGCTGAGTGAGCAAGGCAGTGGCAGTGGTGCGCCGAAGCCCGAAAGGCTGGCGGCAGCCAACGTGGCAGGTAGGAAGGCAGTGGCAGTGGGTGGCAGCAGAGGCTAAAATAGCAGACAGGCAAGCAGCTGGGCAAGCAAGGCAGTGCCAGCAAAGCCCAAAAGGGCAAGTGGGCGGGCAGGCAGACAGGCAGGTGAGGTGGCCATGGCCAAAAGGGATACTGATTGTACTGTTCCCAAAGGGAAAATGAAGTGTGTCAAAATGAAAACAGGAGCGAGAGTGCTTTAAAGAGGTGTGTGTTTTTTTAATGTGCTTTTTTATTATTTGCTCCCCTGAAAGTGCAGGAAGCCAAATTTCAATGAGAAAAAAACCACTTTCAAACTGTTTTCGACACCCAATAAAGTCCCAGTGGGAACAGGGCCTTGATGTGCTTTCTTGTTACTTACGGTGTTTCCGTACAGGCCATTAAGACCCCATTAAGCACCCAATAAGGACACATATAGAACACATCTGCAAGTTACCTTCCGCACAGTGGGACAGATTAGGGCCCCTTCAAGGACAGCGCTTCTGCACAGGCTCACGTGAGAGCCATCTCTAATGGGATCTAGAGGCCGCTGAAACTGGTTTTCAGGAAGACCTGAAAAATTAGGTCTTCAAACTGTTCCTGCCTGCAAATTCCGGATCAAAGGATGACGCTTCCACACAGGGACAGGAGAGGGAACCCATGTGGGTGGGGTTTCCATTCACAAAAGCAGGCTACACAGCCGGGCAGCCACGGGATCTCAGGTGTACCACTGATTGGTGGGCAGTCTGTCCCTGACATGTCCATGCATGGTGGAAATGAGTGGTAACTTACGGCTAAGTGCTCCAATCACACGGCATCTTGGGCGGCAGGGCCACAGAGAGGCCTGATTCTTCTGGAGATCGGTGCTGCACAGCAAACACACAATGTGTTCCTCGCTATCCGTGCTTTACACATAAATGTGGATGCGTAAGACCTCATTTGGATCCATCCCTATTTCAGACTGATCTTCCCAGGAATGGATTTCAGAAATCCGAATTTCCTTAATCCAGATTTCAAGCAGTAAGTGCAGAAACACCCTTAGGGCGAATCCCCACAGCAAGCTTATTTTGCTTTCCCTAAACCGAAATAATAGAACCGGATGCAAACGCAAATTTGCCTGTTCCCATTACTTTTAACTTAATTGCATTGGATACGGATTCTGAGGATCGTACGTGGGGTACGTGACTCAAGGTGGGACTCAAGTGGCTACTTTTTAAAAGCTGCTTTTTGGGGCTGCCCTGCCCTCTTCCTCCTGGCATGGACGCGCCACCCATAAGGGACACGGGAAAAGGGTGTTAAACCAAACTGCCGTGCGGACTCCGAGGACTGAAAACGTTTTGAATCCGAGATAAGGTTGCCGTGAAGACATGGCCTTAGTTTTGTTTTAAGATGAACATGCTGTGTTGTGTGTGATCAAACGTTGAAACCTGGAAGTCTGTTCAGCCTTGAACTTTAAGTCAAGGCAATAATTGAATTGGTTAGACACTCCAGAAACAGAGCTGACAAGTATATCCAAAAAAGTTATGACTGGAAGAAGTAGGATCTACATGAGGCTGCTGTACTTTACCTCCCAGGAGAACATCACATTCAGCATTGGAACAGCCCTGGCAAGAAAGTGGTGCCAGAGCCCACTTCATCAAGAGACCTCTTGGAAGCAGCCTCCTTCACATTTCCAGCCATTAACAGACCCACCCATTTATGTGTGGATCCCAGCAAGCTGCTGAGCTGGTGTATCAGGCACAAGGAGTACTGCACCGTTTTACAAGGTTTCCAGAAGCAGCCCTAGAATTGTGTCATTTCTGGACATAGAGCTCAAAAAACACTGGCTGAGAATATTTGGCCCCAGCCTCCATAGCTGGACTAGGCCAGGCTGCCAGGATGCTGAATGGTCCTTAGCCCGTGGCACTTTCTTCCCTCCAATCTTGGACTGAATTGTTTGATCTGCTCAAGATTGGGCCAGCAGGGCACACACCCACCATGTGGAAATTAGCCAGATTCTAGGAAATAACTCTTTGAGGCAGACTTCCAAATCTTGTCCACAAGGGGGCAGATGCTCCCTAAATTATTGAAATGCAGCAAGAAATGTTATTTAATACTAGTCATCACTGCTGAACCCTACAAGGCAAATAGTGGCCAAAAAGAGTTGCCACTAGGAATGGCTTGTCGTGTGTCCCTTTGCAGTAAGTGCCAGATTCTGGAAAAAGCTGTTTTAAAATCATCCATGTGAGACTCTTGGGTCTCACTCTTACCAGGCTTACTGGTTAATCTGCTGTTACTCGCCCAGAGACCTTCAGGTATGGGGCGGGATAGAAATGTAAGCAAATAAATAAATAAATAGTCTCTGAGATTTATGTTTGCTTTTTGAATTTCTAAGTCAAGGAGGACAGCAAAAGACGAGATACCTGAATCCTCTAAAATAATGATGATGTTATAAACAAAGATACAAACCTCAGTGCAGCTCAACAAGATAGAGGAGGAACAAAACAGAAAAGCACTGCTGGATCATGTGGCCCATTTAATCCAGCAGCCTATTTCCACAGTGGCAACTAGTGGCTTGTGGAAACTACACCTCTGACATGAGCACACCAGTTTGCTCTCTTCACAGTAACGCCCTCTTGGTCTCCTAACCCAGACGTGGTCACACAGTCCTTAGGGCTAATCGTCTCTGATACTCTGTCTTCCCTAAATTTGTCCAAACTCTTTTTTTAAGTCATCCAAGCTGGTGGTCAGTCCCATGAATCATGACAGAGAATTCTGAAGTTTAATTATGCATCCCCCAGGGAAATATTTCCTTTGTCTGCCCTTATCTTTCCAGAATTCAGCTTTATTGAATGACCCCACGATTACACAAAGTGGGCAATGTGAAAATTGAGTGTTTCTCCCTTTCTCAGAATAGGGGGAAAACACTACACTTTCATATTGTTCGCTTTTAACAGTTGTATGCATCCATTGCCTCTTTGAACTAAGAACCCTCACATTACTTTATTTGTGATCTGTTGGGCCATTTCACCAAAATTTTATGCCACATTCTAAGTGCAAGCACACCGTTGATTCATTCTGAATTGCAGTTCTATTTTAAATAGCATTTCTTATCATTCCTGATGTGCTATTGTCCTGTTTTTAAGCCTGGTACACAGTGGATCAGTACAATTTGCCACTTAAGGAAAATCCTATTATCTATGAAACAAAACTACCTCAGACCACATTAGTCTATATGGCTGCCACCCCATGCTGGCCATTTGGGTGCTGTTTGGGCATGCATCGGCCGGGCATGGGGCCGGGAGCGCATCTTGCTGATTGGGGAAGCGGAGGTTGCAAATGGAACAAAAATCATGAAAAAAAGCAAGGAAAAAATATTTTAAAAAACCAAATATTTTAAAACAATATCCAAACTTCTTGGATTTGGTTAGTTTTTATGAAGTTTAAGTGTGCGGTTATTTTAAAAAGGTTGACCTTCATTCTTAATTGACTACTTAGAACATCAGAAATGGTGTACCATTTCTGATGTTCTACGAAGTCAATTAAAAATAAAGGCCAACCTTTTTAAAATAACCACACACTTAAAAAAGCATTGCTTTACTACAGAATCCTGTTTTTTTACAATCCTAATTAGCCTTCAGGGCTAGGGATGTGTATGAATATTAATAACATTTGATACCTACAAATTCAGACGTTGGTATACAAATTGCATGTTACGACATTCGTACATTGGCATTCATACTCATGTGAATGCTTCAGAACATTCGTACGAATGCTTCACAACCGTGAACTGGGGAGGTGGGAAAGTGGCTGCACCAGGCACATCTGCCACTGATCCAGAGTACATTTAGCATGGATTGAAAGTGGATTTAATGCTTTCAGAGTGGACATGTTACTGAATATGTATCGGATATGTATGGATACATATGGGATACACATGGGATACTTATGTGTTCGTATCAGATATTTGTACGAATTTGAACGAATATGAATTTTCTTACACTCAGTTCAATACAAATCAAATGCAAAAACCCATTTGTGCACCTTCCTACTCAGGGCAGTTGTTCTCTATTTGGAGAAATGGAAATGGGCTTCACTTAATGTCCTTTTACTACATGACTGAGTCACAACCAATACCTTAGGAAGGAGGCTGGCTTCTACTGGTTTCAGTACCTATACTGTGCTTTGTTACATGAGTATTTAGCCGTCTAAAAATTTCAAAGCATGTGACTGGAAAATGAGTGCTGTTTGTCTTTGCTTTCCTTGGTAGAATTGCTTTACAAAATGCACTTCTAGTGGATCTGTCCTTTAAAAAATTCCAGGAGACCCTCTGATAATTAAATACCACTGCCTATCAGCAGAGGGAACCATTGTTCAGATAGCAGCTGGTAAATTATTGTCAGCTACCAACACATGGTAATATTCTGCTCCCAAAATAGAACAAAGAAACAAAATAGAGATTATTATTGGCCCCGTTAAAAAAGAAAATAATTAGAAAATAATTACTAAAAGGGCAACAATACCCCACTGAAAAGTATACAAATACTGAATACAATCTAAATCAAATATTCCAAATTGCAAAGCAAAAGGCCAGACGTGTTTCGACTATAGCTGTGTATTTTTTTTATATTGTTACCCTTTTAGCAATTATATTGGCTTTTCTACTTTAGAATTCAGTTATTTTATATATTTGCTTTTGTATTATATTTGCAAGAGGGACTTATTTTACCGCGTTTATGACTTATTTTATATTTTTTGGCAGAACCTTTTTTTGCCTGTTTTTTTATTCATTTACATGCCTGGTAAAATCACGTCTTTTGGGAAATGAGGAGCCTTTCCTCTGATTCTTTTATTTTCTTTGTAGTTTCTATTGTATCCAGTTTTCTTATATTTTTCATTTTTATTTTTTTCCTGTTTTGTCTGATTTTATACTGTTCACCACCCTGAGACTATCATAATAGAGTAGAATTAAGCTTAATGGCCGCATCCCCATGCATGCCCCTTGTCACCGAATGGGCACACATGAGACCAGGAGCGGGTCTGAGATCAGGGGGTTGGACTCGATGACCCAGGAGGTCCCCTCCAACTCTACCATTCTATGATATGATTCTATGATATGATTCAATCCCAGCCTGTCCCCATTCCTCTCCATCCCTCTCTCCTCATTGGAAGCCAGATTCACATTAGCCCATCCCTGTGCCACCAGCTGCAAATACCGCATCCCCCCCCCCTCCCTTAGTGGCATAGAAAGCCAGGACCGGGCTGGGAGGCACAGAAAAAAAATTAAAATAAAGCTTAATAATAATAATAAATTCATAAATAATTTTAAAAGACCGAAAGCCGCTATGAGGTTTAGCGGCAGTTAGGCACTTGAGCAGTTTTGCACACCTCCCCTGGGAACCACAAGAATGCCTGCCAAGTTTAAAAGGGAGAAAATCAAGCCTTTACCATGATCACCTTGGCAATCAGGAAATGGGAGTTGAAAACTTTTGGAATTGGAACAATAGTCAAGCCATTATCCTGCCTGCCTAAACAATTGGGATTTTTCCACTCCCAAAAAATGTCAGCAGCTGTGATCTTCAATGCACAGGGCAGGAACAGCAAGCACACCCCACCCCCAAATGACATGAGCACCAATCTCCTTCCCAAATAGCCTGGGAATGTCCCCATGCACAGTCTCGGCTTATTAACCAATCTGTGCCAGGACCCCAAACTGTGCTGAGACTTGTTTTTTCAGGTACCAAATTTGGTCCTGGTCTTACACGGTTTGGGGAGATTTGGTCTGCAGAAACTGGACCAAATCGAAAATGCATGGGGACACCCCATGCCGAGCCCAGTTTTGGTCCCGGAACAAACGTGCATGAGGACATGCCCAATAAATAAAAATAAGTTTGAAGTTTTTTTAAAAAAAGAATATTTCTTCCTCCTTATGTTTTAAATTTTATATCCATCCACAAACCCAGTTCAGGTATGCTGTCATCTTGATAAGCTTTTCCTTCTCTTCCACCTTTCCTTTTTACCCCAGGAATTCTATTTGTAGCAGACTGTCTGGATGCAGTTGGGAGTATTCACTGAATATCACTGTTTCTATCTATCCCCATTTTTGCACGAACACTCAAAGATCTGGATCTTGAAGGTCCAGATCTTTTTGATGGGGTCATCCCTGGGATCCAGCCTTCAAAGATCTTGGGGAGGACCCCATACGTCACCATGGACCCGCTAACACCCAACTGCAGTGGATGCTAAGCAGGGCACTGTGGAGACATGGTGGCACCCTTTCCAAGGTTCTGTGTAGCTAGAGCCAAAAGGGGTATGGGTGGCGCAGCGTGATTTGCCATTGCTACCATCAATCGTGCCCTCCTGCCACAGACAGAAGGTGGGGCGGAGAGGCATGACTTCATAGCTGCTTATGCAGCAGCTGCAAAGCCTGTTCTGCATGGGTGGGTGACACTGGCAGATCACAGGCCAGTGGCAGGTACGATTGGCACTTCAGCGATGTCCCCACCATCCCCACTACCCACCCTGATGCAACAAAGCATCTGTCATCGGGATGGGTGTGAGTGGCAGAGGCAGCGACAGTGGCTGCAATTGTGACTTCCACTGCTTCTGCCGTGCCCCATAGCGGCCGCAGGGTGAGGGAGGTGGGGGCCTCTCTGGGGGCATGGCAGAGGTGGCAGAAGTCGCGATTGCTGCTGCAGCAATTCAGCTGCCACTGTCGCCGCCTCTGCCATGCCCCACTTCCCGATGATGGCTGCTTCAGTGGTGGGGAGGGCAGTGGCGACAGCAGGGGCATTGCTGAGGTGCCGTTTGTGCCCACCAGTCGAAGTGGTGCCCACAATCTCCTGCCCCCATCCCCCATGCAGCCATAGAACTGGTGCAGGACTCCCTCCTTGGCACAGAGGCTTGCACAAACTTAGTTGACAGCTATGAAGTCTGTTCAAGCCTCTGTAACTGTGAGTGGGGATGAAGCCGGCACCACCTACACATGCAGCTCTACTTCCACTAGGCCCAACCCTGGACCCCATCTGAAGGTAAGTGGTGTGGACGCATGTCCTCAAATTGGGTCTTCATGCCTGAAGACCTGAAATGTAAAGAAACATTTAAATGGGTCCACATGAAATCCGGATTTAAGGGCCTGAAGGACCCATTAAATCGAGATTTCTCCTCCCCTCATGGGGACAGGCCCTTTGGGATGGGGCCTTGAATGGGTGTTCAGTGAGGACACAGCCTTACTGATTGGTACCAATCGGTTTCCTAAAGGGTTCTTAAATGGATTCTTAGTGCTAGTGCAAAAACACCCTATAGTTCTTATGATCTTGCTGGAATAAGCTCTGACTCAGGAATGCTATTTCCAGATATTGCTGTATGCTTCTCCTACAGTACATTCTAGCCCAGATGTAGTCAATGGGTGCGTCCCCATGGAGTAAAAAAAAAAAAAAGTGAGGTGGAAGCGAGACAGGTTAATGCAAATCTTAATTCACATTAAGCTGTTCCCATGGTAATGGAGGTCAATGCAGGTTCCAGGCGAACCCGCCCATCCCCATGAAAACCACAGTAAATCCCTGCATCGGGATACCATGGTTTTCTCCACCCCCTTGCCTGAGCGTGCAAACACACACGCACGGACAGGGTGGAATTCCTCCTGGAGGAACGTCTTCCTCTTCTTCTCCCCTCTTTCTCTCTCCTCCTCCCACACAAACACACACACAGAGGGTGGAATCCCTGTCAGAGCCCAGATAAAATGATTAAAAGAGCCGCAAAAGCCACTGCTCTCATTTTAGTGGTGCTCTGTAGATGCGCACAATAGCCCTTCTCCCCACCTGAAAGCCACTCAGCTGGATGCAGGGCAACTGTCAGTTTTCAGGCGGGGAGAGGGGCTGTCAGAGCCCTGATAAAATGGTTAAAAGAGCAGCAGCTTTCACGGGGCTCTGACAGGAATTCCACCCTGTCTGTGTGCACGCACATGTGTGTGTGTGAGAGAGAGAAGGAGGGCTCGGGCTGGAGGAGGGAGACAGAGAGAGGAGGGAGGGGAAGAGGAAGACTTTCCTCCAGGAGGGATTCCCCCCTGTCTGTGCATGCGTGCGTGTGTGCGTGTGTGAGAGAGATTGAGAAAGAGAGAGAAAAATTTCAAGCCCCTGCAACCCCTTGGAGCTGCCTGTTAATTAGCTCCTTGCTGCTCTGTAACCATATAACCCAAGAGCATCGACATGACCGCAGGATAATACATGCTAGCCCCTTATTTCACATGTAGTACACTTGCAAAGCTGGGTTTTTTAACATGTATTGTCTCGCATGTAGCCCGTATTAGGGCTTTGCATGGAGATGCTACGGAGGCAAAGCAGGGTTAAATTCAGAATAAAAATTGCATGGAGATGGGCCCAGTGTGATACCACCCAGATGTTATTGGACTACAATTCCCATCAGGTGAAGCTATAATGGTATTCAAATAAGAGTTGAAATGTTTATTTCAGTATTATTTAACAACGAAAGAAGACAGCTTGTCACTTTGGTGAAGTATTCTCTCACTCTGAAAGTGGACTGAAGCTGGATTAAACCTTAGGGTGACCACAGCCATGGTGTCATCAGATTAACACAGCACTTTAATATCCAACCAGATGTTTGAGGTTTTTCATCCCAAAGTAGGGTTGCCATATGAAAAAGAGGGCAGAGCTCCCATAGTTAAATCTCATATTTTTGTACAACTGTTAAAGAAACAGAACCTCTGTTATCTTTTTTGAATGGTAATCCATTCCAAACTCAAACAGAAGGCAATATTGCACAGGTAAATCCTGTACTATTTGTTTCCTTGTGTGTTTGTTTTTTAACATGTAATCTTCACTGTGATTCTGGTATAGCCCAAGGTTGATACTGTGGTGGCAAGCTTCCAGCATCAGAGAGAGTAAAAGGATGAAAATCCACTGTAATGTTTCAGATTTTGCCCAACAAAACCACAATCAGATTACAGCAATGAACTTCTTTTGAATTGAGCATTATCCTTCCTCTGCCTCGTTTCCCCGGGAATTTTCTGAGAGTGAGGGGTCTTTTTAAAAATCTATTGTATTTGGTCTGAACATCCTGAGAAAACAACTCAGGAAGCAGAAATTCAATGTGTCTGGTTTGCACCTTGCAAAGAGAAATGCCAAAATCAGCTGCTCCCTTGTCAACAATGTAACTTCATCCTGAAGTGAAAGTGTAATCAGAGCCTCTTCAACCCTGAACACTAGCAGGCCAGAAGGTCAAAACCTGTTTAGAAATTCAGTTAAGAAAGACAGAAAGAAAGAAAAATCTAATTACATGGGGACAGGAAGAGTCAGCTCATTTTATCTGTGACTTATATTTAACATAGGAAGAGAACGGAAGATAAAATAAGCAGCATTTCAGATCACCCAATTTTCGAGAAATGACCCCACTACATGCACACACTACAAAATATATGGGTTGTGCTGGGGAAAGTCAAGGTTAAAAATCTCATTTCTTTCCCCTTTGCATTCATTTTCTGTAATAACTCATAATTAATATTACCATGAACAGTAACTGCAAAAGAGGGGAAAAGACAACAGAGAAAAATGCAACTTTTCTCTAGGAAGTCTTCTTCCAAAGGATTTCATGCCCTTACTTTTTCAGTTCTAGAACAGGGTGAGCTGCCAAGAATGAAAGTTCCTGGCCTTTGGAACTCTTGGGGGTGGTAGTATACTACAGTAGGTTCTGTAGTATACAAGACCATGGAGTATACCTCTAAGTATACTACCCCTAGCATGCTTGAGGATCTCTGTGTCAAGGTTTACAGATAAACTGGGCTAGGGCACCATTTTGGGCACCCCAGTTCACTCTACACTCCAACCTGCGCAGATGGACATGCTGGGGGTGAGGGTGGGGTCGGAGCAGGGCTTCTCACAGACTGCACTTTTTGAATGGCTTTTATATTGAAATTTTTACTATTGTGACCTTCCCTGAGACATTCTGATGCTTCATTTCATGTTACAATCTACTTGTTTAAACCTTAGATCAAAACCAAGATAATGTCTGTTGTCACCACCAAATAGGTTATTAGTGAAGTTTATGCAGTTCCACCAATGACAGGAAGGCTAGCATCTTACCATAAATGTCGCTGACGCTTAACTCTACAAATCATGAGTAGTGTGGTAAAAAGATTTCATGCAGTCATTTAGTGTCAAGACAATGAAAATCTGTTCTTTCCCATAACCCTTCTCTATCTGCCTTATCTATTCAAATATGTTGGGAGAGCAATTTTCATTTAATATGATTATCTCAATGTTAAAATAGAGAAGAAAATGTTTTCTGGGCTGAATGCAGCTGGATTTCAGAGTGGCTGGGCAGATAGGTAGGTAGAGATGATGAGAGAGAGAGAGAGAGAGAGATTTTTCTGCTATCAGTACCAAAGAAACTAGTTCAGTGCCTATGAATAATTTTTTTTCCATTATGGGGTGCAAATCCGAAGTGCTTGCACACTTGTTTGACATTCTTCTGAAGAAGCATCCATCTGTATTTTCAATAAATCCTGAAAAATGCAGAGATCCAGGAATCCTCTGAAATACAAACAGAAAAGAAAAAGCAACATTTTGACACTAATGGCTTCCAATAAAAAACACTTTTACCTATTAGATACCAGGAGAGAAATTCCAAATGGTTCCAAAGTGGCATCCACAAGTGAGGCTGCAGCCAAAACCTTGCATGTGGATGGTAAGGATGCAGACTCAGTGGAGCTGCTGAAACACATTGCAGTTGCAATGCAGAGGCTAAATGGTTCCAGAAAGCTCCGTTATTGGGTTGGAAAACAAGGCCAAATAAGCAGACAGCTGAGGTGCCTTTGCACAAAGCATGGGAGGAGTAACTGATGCTCTCTGAAGAGTCAGCTCTGAAAACCTCTTCCTTGACCCTCTCTTGGGGGAGCAATCCATACCATAGTCCAATGACAAAACAACTGAACGTAAGCAGACATCAGTAGGCTCCATTTCTCTTCTCTGAGCATTCCTTATACCTGGAAGGCAGCAGCCTGCAGTATAAGGGACTGGGGGGAATTGTGGCTGTAGGGTGTCAGGCCAGCAGGGTAGGGTGTTTCATTGCCCAGCCCACAACTCTTTTGAATGACTGTTAGTTCCACCCTTACTTCATCTGGTCTGTGGGCCCAAGCACTTGCACTATGAATCCCACACACAGTAATATGACACTTAACTGGACTGTATTCCATTAACCTATCCTGGCCAGTAGCACAACCTATTCTCTGATTGTCCTTGTTTACAGGCAGTCCCTCAATTTGTAATTGCTATTTAGCAGCAACAAGAGGCCCCATAAGTGCAGCCAGTGCCCACCAGCACCCAAAGAATACCTGAAACCCCACACCACTGACTGTTGGCTCTTTCAGATCCAATCTTTTTTGGGTTAGATTAAAGGGTAATTTGCTCTCACACCATGGGCTGCAATTGGAGCTAATTGGAGCATTTCTAGCTGCACACTGCACCATTAGCTGCCACTGCTCCATACCACTTAAGGGTCTGTCAGTATCCATATAACCACAGTCTTCCCAGTTTGAAATCAGTGTCACCACATTGGGCATTGCTTATGGATCTAACCCAGTTAATAACGGGCCAGAAAAGTACTATGGAACTCTGACAGCCAGAACTGACTAACACAATCAAATAGATGTATTAGAAATGCCCAGAAGTAGAATTATAAGGCAAGAGGAACAAGCAACCAATACAACTCAGTGGAACTCTTTGCTTTCAAACTGATTCCAGAAGAAGGCTGCCCCAACAAGGCTTGCTTTTCTTTCCGAGACATCAAGAATGCTCCCAGTCCAAACCTCAACCTAAAGTCTCCTGCCACAAGTTAGCAACAGATTACAACAGCAGCAACAGAAGACTTCTCTTCCTACACAGAAGACCTTTGTCACTATTTAAGAACAGTGTGTTTAATAGCAAAATGGAGAAATGTCTCCTGAGCCCAAATCAGGCTCCCAGGATGTTTTTCACTTGACCTCAGCCCAACAATATCCATCAATGGAAGGTCAGTCTACCCATGTAAATCTCTCTTCCAGGCTGTTCGGGCACAGTTGCAGACAGGTGCACTAGGTTCAGCCTCTAGAAGAACCACAAGACAAACTACTAACCATAAAGAAGTTTAAGGCTGCTTTGAGTCCCATTAAAGGGTGAGAAAGGTGGGGTGTAAAAGCCCCCAAAGCTTCAGTGGAGGAAGCGACATTTTGCTGACAGCATGTGTGTAAAAATGTGTTGCACAGGACAGTATTATAAGAGGGGACGACTCTTTTGACAACACGCTTTTAAGGAGGACTAGCAATATGTTTCAGTGGCACACAGGAGAAGGAAATCTAAGATTTCTCAGGGTGCTTAGGCTTGTGGTGATTGCCAGATTATTCGCTTTTTCTCTCTCCTCTTTTTCTACTTCAAAGCGCAGACTACACTCAACCCTGAACCTGAGGAATTCAAGAGGAACCCTAAAAGGTGCTTAGAAAGATAAATGATCTCTCTCTCTTTTTTTTAAAACCAGATGCAGTGCATGCTTGATTTGTGAATGGGAGAGCCCTGTTTAACTCCATCCCATTCTTCCCACTGTCTCATTCAGAGGGGCAAAGATGAATATGTTCCTATCAGCAGACCTGTAGAGCCGCTTCCACTGCAGCTGTCTCTTGTCCACCTCACAAGCAGTTTGTGTGCTGCTGGGAAATGAATCTCTTGTGCTTGAATAATTGGCCAAGACAGCGATTAATAAACCCCCAACGTCGACAGTGCCGCCTGGCAAACATCTCTCTTTTACTAACTGTGACTGGGATGTTCCGACTGTTGAGGTGCAGGGAGCAGGACAAATGTTATTGTAAAGACTGGAGGGCCCAGAACCACTGAGGCAGGCTAGGTGTTGGGATCCAGGGTCAGATATGTTTGACGGCAAAGGGTCATCATAGCGGGAGGTTTGTTTGTGGAGGGGCTCGGGAGAGCTAGTGAGGATGTCTGTTGTCACTTGAGGGCTGAGGGGAAGGCGGCCAGCCTGGGGGATAAAATGTCTGACAGGTTTGGACTAGGAGATGAGTTGATGAGCTGAGAGATGAAAATTCACAGCTCAGCACATGGGGCTCCCCGAAAGAGGTGTTTATATGAGAAGAAAACAGAGAGATATAACTAGACCAAATGCAACTGAGCCTCCCCCCAACAGAAAAAGAGGTAAAAAAGAGGAGAGCTACAGTTCCAGTTAATGTACAGATGTGAATATGTACAAAATACAACTGTTTATTGAAAACACTATATACATTTGAAGAAACTTGGGGCAACAACTATGGCCGTGTCCCCATGGCTGCTGAGATGGTGCGTTTGGGAAGCGTATGTTTGAAACACATGTTTAAAACGCAATAAATCGCCCGCAGACATTTCAAACATATGCTTCCAGAAGGCATCATCTCAGCATCCATGGAGACATGGCCCTAAGGATGACATGGAATAAGCGCTCTCCTCACCCACTGGCAGTGGCACACAGAGCTCAAGAGGAGCAGCCCCAGCTGCCTCGGCCAGGTTGTGCACCTCTGCTGACGCCGCCAGTGGGGTATGTGCTCTCTGCTTGGAGAAAGAGCGCTGGGTGGTGGATCTGAGTCCCGGGGCAGCAGAGGCAGCGGTGGCGGCAGTGGCGCACAGAGCCCAAGAGGAGCAGCCCCAGCTTCCTCGGTCGGATCATGCGCCTCTGCTGCCGCTGCCGCCGCCAATGGGCTGTGCGCTCTCTGCTTAAAGAGAGAGCGCTGGGGTGGTGGATCTGAGCCCCAGGGCGGCAGAGGCAGCAGCACCAGCAATGGGGCAGCAACGTGCATGCCGTGGGCAGGGATGACAGCTGGGAGTGTCCCTACGCACCCAGGCCAATACGTGTTAGCCCTTATTACGTATGCAGTACACTTGTCAAGTGGGGTTTTTTTAAACACGTTTTGGCTGGCATGTAGCATGAATTAGGGGCTTACATGGGGACACTCCCGAAGTGGACACATATTCATTTCGGAATGCTTTGACCATGCGGACAGGGCCATGACATGACAAATATCTTCTGTGTGTTCAGTGGGTGAAGGCAGAGAGAGAAAGAGAGGCAGAGAAGAAAATAGCCCTTTCTGCACTGGGCTTTATTCTGCATTATATTCTGCAATAGGGGCCTGTCATTCTTATGCTTGTGCAGACTACCTCAGGCAGGACCTGTAATAGTCTGCATTCATATGCAGACGGCAGGTCTCTATTCTGGGATATTATCTGGACTAAAGGGTAGTGCAGAAAGGGCCATAGACAATACGGGACACAGCTTGGGATGTTTACCCAGGCCTTTGACTAAGGAGGCAGCCCTCCTTCAGCTTCATGTTGCACCGTTTAAGTCTCTTTTATGTGCTTTTGTTCTGCCTTTATGTATTTCATGCTTGAAACCACTGAGAACTCAGGATATAATGTAAATAATAACACATTTTAAAAAAAAAACAGTAGATCACATGGTACATTCAAATAACTGTCGTTAAATATGACTACTGGGATATAACTGAACAACCTATATGCAATCAGGGGCAAAAACCAAAATCCTTTGCTTGCTACACTATTCTGAGGACACAGTATTTCCTATACTCACAAAATATGTGAGCCAAGCAAAAGTGTAAGTGTGTCATACCAAAGAATGAGTTTTCAGCTTTACGATTGCAAATTTGCATGGACAACACCTACTGATAATGCAGGTACTAGATGTTTCCAGTGTTTTTAGGACTGAAGTTTTAGATGCAAGTCCTCACAGCAACTACCTGGGCCCACAGCTAGCAAATTTGAACAAAATGCATGATGCAAATATTTCAAGATGCATTAGTTATATACACCGTAGGTTTAATTTTTCATGTTGTCTTAAGTCTCTATTTTAATTATGAAGGTCAAAATTCTAGTATTTTATCTATACGCAGTTTTGTAATTGTGGCGTAATTCCAGGTATGTAGCTCACAAGATCAACATATGTACATAATGCAGACCA
Organism: Aspidoscelis marmoratus; assembly: GCA_014337955.1. Taxonomy (NCBI): domain Eukaryota; kingdom Metazoa; phylum Chordata; class Lepidosauria; order Squamata; family Teiidae; genus Aspidoscelis; species Aspidoscelis marmoratus. The sequence continues at coordinate 2,374,784 of MTQE01003428.1, forward strand.
AAGGAGTGTTCTTTAGATGATAGAGGAGGAGGAGGTGCCGCCCAATAAATGTTTGACTCTTGGGGCCTGTTTGCACTTACCTGCTAGTGAGCTCTGGTCTATTTGCTGGTGAGGTGCTTCTACACCCAGCTGCCATTGCAGCTCACTGGGAGGGGCCACAGCCTTCCCTGGAGCAATCCAGCTGTAGGTTGCCAAGTGTCTGCATGAACAAATACTCATCATTTTGGCCTGTCCTTACAAATATCCATGATCTTGCAAAGATATTCCAGCAGTCTGATCCTGTCCATCTTTTGCATCCATTGTCTTTACCTCAACAGATTTCCTCTATCTTGCCCAGCATAATGCTTTTTTCTGTCTCTTGACATCCTCGCATCACAAAGCCAAACTGTGGAATTTTCTGATTGATTATCATGGCCTCTTATACAATAATAATTTTGTCCATAGTTCTTCAAAGACCCTGTCTGCCAGAATTAATCCTTTAAATCTATTTATCTCCTCTGCTGCATATTCATAAGGGCTTTTATTCAGTTCATACCTGTGTGGTCTAGTGGTTTTCCCTACTTTCTTACATTTAAGTCTGAATTGTGCAATAAGAAGTTTGTTATAGGAACCACAGGTATTATTTTTACTGACTGTGGCCCTGTCCCCAAAAGACTTATTAGCCCCTCTCGGCTTCCTCTGCCGTCACTCTGTTATAGCTGACTTTAAAAGTCCCCTCCACTTCCGGAATAAGCGTCCCCATGGTAGCTGCGATCTAAACGGACTTTCCGTCCCCATGGTAGCAGGAAAGGAAGCAAACCTGCTGCATTTCTCAGATGTGTGAATGCTTTTTGGCTGTGTGTGCAGGCAAGCAATCCCCACCCCTTTTGCCACGGAGCGTCCTCAAGGCAGATATAGCGAGCAAAACCCACGAATCGCCGAAAGAGCGCTGGAACTCTTCTTTAAAGTGCACGTATTTTATTGCGGGTGTCTCACTTTCCTAAGCTCCCTAAGCGCCTTTTAAAGCCTGCAATGGGGCTGCTCAGAGGCAAAAGAAGAGTTCCAGCAGACTTTCAATTGCATGGGGACAGGGCCAATGTAGAACTTTATCTTTGGCCGCATAGTGTATAATTGATCTAATTTCAGTATCGACCATCTGATGATGCCCACATGTAGAGTCAGCTTCTAGGCTCTTGCAAACGAGCGTTTTCTATGACTAGCACATCATGTTGATTCAAAACTCTGGATTCAAGCAGAGCTCATTCTGTCATTTTTGAGATGGTACTCCGGTGCTGGTTTTCTCACCTTTTATTGACTATGAGGAATACTAGAAACATATATCTATTTATCACACTATCATATTTAATATATACTGTTGTTTTTATATTTGTCTGATTTTAAATGCTATTATCCACCGTGAGACCTTTGGGCATAAGGTGGGATAGAAATCCAAATAATGAATAAATAAAATAATGTACATAAATATCCATTAATTTACTGATATTGCAAAATGGGAATAACAGTCTGGTCTAGTGATTAGGGAGCTTGACTCTTATCTGGGAATACCGGGTTTGATTCCAGCCTTCTCCATGAAGCCAGCTGGGTGACCTTGGGCTAGTCACAACTCTCTTCTGAGCTTTCACAGCACAATCTATCTCACAGGGTGTTCTGTTGTGGGGGAGAAGAATAGACAGCTTTGCCAGACTCTTAAATTAACGGATTCCATATTTTTGTAAATATCATTTTTTGGTATTCAACCCTGGATTGTGCATATTTGATATGAAACAAGGTTCTCAACTATTAATTCCCAAATGGAATTGTAGCATTTACAATTTGAAATTTTACTTTTATTTTTTCATCCATATTACTGTTTTAGCAGCAATTAAAAATAATTAATTGTTTATTAGATGTAGATATCAAAAGGTTATCAATATTATGCAAAAGAAAAAATGCAGTAAAGTAATATTTTCCTTAAATATTTTTTAGCATTTCTTCTTGTATTGATGACCAAATATACTGTACATATTCACACAATCACCACATATGTTTATAATAACCAATCTTGTTGTACCCATGCCAAAAAGCTGATGGAATATTGCATACCATTCTAAATAATGAATTTGGAGTACGATACTATCTATGTAGGTCTTCTAATAAAATCGCTCTCTTCTTAAGAGTTTGCTTATCGCAGTGCTGTGATTGCATAAATTTTAGCCCATTGTTTAAATGTTTAAGTCCATCTCCCATACCATTTTTAATTCATTAATGCCTCTGTCATCAATTTTTAACATCTAGCTTGAGCTTTGGGAAGATATTTAAGAATTTTAAACTTCTGTTCAAATGTTAATTGACAATTGTGTCCTCATTTCATAACGTTAGATGATAACATTCAGTGAATAGTTGTTACCTTGAAGCATGCACAGGGGGAATTTCCTAGAATATCTTCTGACCTAAGCATTTTCATCTTTCTTTTATCTCATTTGTTTCTGTTAGGATCTATCCCCTCTTTATTCTTGAGATATCACATTTAGTTATAAATTCTCATTCTTCTGATGTATTCCTTGCTAATCCTGGTCTTCACTATACTTGATGTTGCTGCCTTGTAAAAAGGCATATTGAAGTGAAGTTCAGTAAGGAATATATTAGAAGAGTATGAGAAGTCCTTAAATCAAAATTCAGTGAGCAACAACTGTTTTGTGATATAATGCTGACATGGTTACTGGACATGGTAATTATTAATAGGAAAACTGAATTTGATGTATTACTGAGACAGAAAGAAAATAATTGAAAATGTCTTTGAATCAAACTTTTCTGAGCATCCCACAGCCTCTGGGAACTTCCTGTTTTTCAACAAAACTTCTGCTGAGAATGAAATTGAAAAGGTGGGGGATGAAGGGGAAAAGTCTCAGTTTAAAGATGGAAACCTGACTTTTTCAAGATGGTTTCTTTATCATACTTGTACAATACTTTCATATTGTGCCTTCCATAGCAAGAAATGGTCAGAACACCCATACAGTTCAGAGTCCATAAGTTCATAGATACATGTTCTTTTGTGAATGCAAGCTTGCTGTGCACATGTTCAGAGTAATGTTTGTTAACACCAGGAGACTTGCTTTCCCAAGGTCTGTTTCTAGCAGCAGAAATGGACTCAGTTCTGGGATAATCCAAATACAGGATGGTCTCAATCAGGAAAGAAAGTGGCTGCGGTTACACCTTACCATTTTAATCCATAGCAGGAAGACAGTCGTATCCAAGCCATTTTCAGCCTAGAACGGCTCACTCACACCTCCCTGCTGCTGTCACGGGTAATCTTCAGCTGGTGGAGAAAATGTTCTGCTCAATCGGAGGTGTTCCAGGAGAGTAAGGAGGGAAAGTGTCAGGGGAGGTGGGGGGGGAGGGAAATCGTAGCAACAGCAGCAGCAGTGGGGCAGAGGAAGTCATGGCAAGAGGGAGGGGCAGAGAGAGGGAGAATGTATCAATGGCAGCAGTGGGGCAGAGGAAATCATGGCAAGGGGAGGGGCAGAGAGAGGGAGATTGTAGCAATGGCAGTGATGGGACTGAGGGGCAGAGAGAGGGAGATCATAGCGACAGTGGCAACAGGGCAGAAGAAGCCACAACAAAAGGAAAGGGAAGGGAAGGGAGAGGGAGATTGTAGCAATGGCAGTGATGGGACAGCTAAAGTCACAGCAAGGGGAAGGAGAGGCAAGAATCAGAGCAGAGGCTTGCCAAGGACCTGTTGTAGTCTGCATTTACATGCAGATGGCAAGCCTCTATTTCAGGATATAATCCAAAATAAAATCAGTGCAAAAAAGGCCATATTTATTTGTTTATGAATTCCATGAAGAACAGACCAATCAGTTCTGAATAATTTAAAAAAAATCCTCCTCCCTTAAAACAACAATAATCAAGCAGAAATTCACATGCTGTAGGAGAGTGAGGGAAGCAGAAGAAGGGGAAAATCATAGGCAAGATGAATTCACAGGATCAAAGAAGCTAGGCTGTAGTTACAGCTTGCTGAAATAGTCAATCTTATTAAAAAGCCAGACTCAAAACACACTAATTAAAATCACACCCAACACCTGATAACCCTTCCTCAGTTAGTCCTCAATTAGTCCTCAGTTCGAGTGCCTGTGCTCACACTTTTCAGTTCCCATCCAGTTCGGACCTCCACCCCTCTCCAACCTCACAACAGCCCCTGAGCTCTGATAGAAGTTCTGTGATGCAGTGAGTATGTGCCACACTCATGCAGCATCCATCCACTATAACCCTCTTAGTCCTCTTCAATCACACTCAAAAAAGGAAAATGGATTAACACTCTATAACGACTTAAGACATGTAAAAATCAGGACTCCAGAAAGTACAATTGAAGGGAGAAAAGTCCACAAATAAAATGGATAGGACCAAATAGTAAGGACCAAAGACAGTAAGGACCAAAGACAGACTGAATAAGGATTAAAGTGAAGGTGTGACCATGGCCCTTCTGTTACATAAGAGGAGTCCTACTGAAGCAGGCCACAGCCCTTATAGTCCAAGCATCCTGACACAAATTGCTTCTGGGAATTCTTAAGCAAAAACGTTCACCTGTTCTTACGAGAGATGGAAGATACTGGCCACCTTCATGCACTGTGCACTGTGTTGAAGTCAGCATAGGGATTGGAAACTTCTGGCCATTATGATGTTTCTTAATCTGGTGTCAGAGCACATGAGTGTAAAAACTCCTTAAAGGACTCCCATACCATGTTCACCCTGAGCATTTGGGCTACTTCTGTGGAAACTGATCCAGAAGTTACAAAAGATATGGAAACACCACTGATTACTCTGTTTGCAGCCCCCCCCCATGGTTCCCTAGGCCCCTGAATGCTTGATTAGCCTTGCACACCATAGCTTTTTTTCCCCACCTCTTCATCACATCATGAGAAAACACTTAGGTTGGATGTACAGCATTTTACATCTCAACACCCCACACACACATGTCCTGCATTCTCCTCCAGTCTCAGCTTTCAAGATGCTCTTTGAACCCAAATCTTTTACATTCTTGAACAGGGCCTGCCACCTTCATATTGGTGGAGACTATAGCAGGCCCTGCCTGGATCATGCAGTAGATGGTAGGTCCCTCTTCTGGGATTTAATAAGGAATAAGGTCCAGTGCAGAAAGGGTCAAAGTGGGTACTGGAAATGTAGATGCTACTCTAAGCATCTGGCCTTAGACCCGTGTTTCTTCCCAGCAGTGGAAGGAAATTCACCTGAAAGCAGTCAAGTTCCCTGCAAAAGAAGGGAGTGTTTTCTGCTCCCATATTGTGAGCTTTTTGCCTTCTCTACTGCTGCTTTCCCATCTCTGCGATCCCGATATTCCTCAAAGCCTGAAATCCTTAAAGTCCTACAGGCCTGTTGGCACCTATAGCTAAAAATCTCAATCTAGCCTATCTCACAGGGTCATCATGAGGACAGCATGGATGAGAAGATGATAATGTTTTGCACTTTTGGCACTCTGGAAGAAAGCCAGTATATTTTTTAAAAAAATACATAAATCAATTGGATACCTTTCTGCTTATTGTCTCCCTTTCCACCCATGAATGCACATGAGAATTGTGCTCCAAGAAAGCCTCTGAGTTTCAAACATCCCTGAACTGCACCAGATTTGTGGGACAGTTAGTTTACAAATCCATATTGTCCATGTTCTCTGGTTTCTTTTGCAAACCGATCACAGGGAAAAAAAAAAACCCTCCCCACCTCTGCTCCAAAAACCTACAGCTCCAATTTCTATATTACACCTTTAATTCTTCACTGCCTACAGGTCCTGTTCATGATTCTCACATGCAAACACTGAGGTCCAGAGAGATAGAAAAGGGAGACAAAAGGCAGAAAGAAATATTATACACCATCTGTTTTCACTTCTCCTTGAAATAATAGAAGGAACCTGCTTGTTTTCCTCTGCCCCCCTCTTGCATTGCATACCCTCCCCTAGAAGTCCGATTTAAATGGGTTGCAGACTTGCCTTGTCTTCCATCACACTGGAATTGGAGTAGGAAAAAGAGTTTAGGCAGTTCTGCTTCTTGGCCATTGGTTGCTCCCACCCACTCATGCAGGTGGCTGTCAGCTCAGACTTCATTTGCATATGAAAACTAACTGCTAGCCTTACCCTGCCAAAATCCCAAAGAGGAACATCCCCCAAACCTGCCCTTGTTCTGTTCATTATTACCCTGCCAGAGACCCTCCCTGGTGCTTTCTTCTTGGTTGGCCCCACAGAGCTGAGAGTTATACCAGGAAGGACAGAGGAAAACAAAAAGCTGTATTGTATTGTGTTGTCTTGTCTTGTGTTGTGTTGAGCTGTGTAGAGCCCCTCTCACCCTGCTGTCCAGTTGAAGACTGTGCATAAAGTTAAGGGGACTCAGGCAGACAAGAACAAACTGCACCACACGTTAGGGTTATTCCAAACTGTAGTGCATGCATGTTGTATGAGTGCATTGCCATACATACATGTGACATCACACACAGAGAGAAATGTGCTGAAGCTCTCTGTGCATGCGCAATGATGTCACACACATGCATGATGACATACTGAGAAAAGAATTTCATCTTCCTACCTTTCTGGAAAGAAGGTCATCAGCCTAGGTAGTCAAGAGTGTACAGTAGCACAGGCATGATCCTAAGGAGAGGCAATACTAGGGGGAAATCACATGGAAGGAATGAGTGGTAATATGCTCTGCCTGTCTTTGAGCCTTTCCACACTTAGCCTTATTCTGGAATATATCTCAGGCTAGTAGTCTATTGTCCACATGTTAGTGCAGACTACGGCAGGCCCCAGGTACAGACAACAGAGCCCTATCCTAAGATATAGGTCACGTGCAGAAAGGGCCTTTTTCTCTAGGAGGCTGTGTAGAAGAACAGAGCAAGGCAGGAGTGGAATTATCCTTATTAGGTCAGGAAGACTGTAGGCAGAACAGTTAGGAAAGCAAGAGAACAGCTGTGAGCTGTGTCCAACCATACATCAAGATTCAGACTTGAAAATCACCACTCCTGGCACTAAACCTGTAGCTTCTCACACAGTAGGAACAACAAGTGAGTGCAGGCAAAAACTAATCCCCCCAAATAACTTCGCCTGGAGATCTGCAGGCAGAAGCACCTATCAGGTCTCAGAGCATGGAGGAGCTAGACACTGTGGCTGCTGGTGGGTTGTGCTACAGAGACTGGCCTCAGCATAGAAAAATGGAAGGGTGTGATCAACACACTGTACACCTAGGTAGGGTATGTTCCCACATGACAATTTTAGTGCAGATTGGACTACACTGACCCTACCTACTTTGACCCAAATATGGGGCTGAGTGCACATCTCCGGCCGTTCCCATCTGTTTACTGATAAACAGAACTGAATACTAATAGGGCCATTCCCACTCACCGCCCAAATGCCCGGCACAGAGAAACAGGACCTTTCATCGAGATTGAGATAGCGAGTGGGTAGGCAGGCTCCCTTCATTGCCGGAGGACCCTCGGGGGGGGGGGGAGCCTCTCCCAACCTTACCGCCTTCCTCTTTCTTTTCCTCCCCTTCAAGTGTCGCTAAGCCGTGGCTGATGGCAGTGAGCACCTGGCAGGGTGTCCCAGTCGACAGTGATTCCTGGCTGAGGGAATCACAGCAGCAGTGGTTGGGCGCCTCCTTCCTCCTCCACATACCTCGGTCTACAGCATTTAAATGAGTGCACCTGCACACAAGTAGATCAGCAGCTTTGGGGGGGGGGAGAGAATAAAGTTGTCAACTCCACTTTATGTTTTTGGCTTGTGAGGAGGAGGATGTGTGTGTGTGTGTGTGTGCACGGTTGCGTATACTGGCTGGGTGGTGGGTGGGCAGGAAGGTGGGTAGGTGGGCAGGTGAATAGGCTTTCTCCCTTCACTGCCATAGGACCCTCAGGGGCTCTTCTCTCTCCCTTGCTCCTTCCTCCCTTGCCGCCTTCCTCTCTCTCCCCCCTTCCCCTCCCCCTCAAGTCTCACTAAGCTACAGCTGATGGCAGTGAGCATCTGGCAGGGTGCCCCAGCTGACAGCAATTCCCAGCTGAGGTAATCACAGCAGCAGTGGCCGGTACCTCCTTCCTCCTCCACGTACCTTGGTCTACAGCATTTAAATGAGTGCACCTGCACACAAGCAGATCAGCAGCTTGTGCCGGGGAGACGGGGACGGACAATAAAGTTGTCAACTCTGTTTTATGTTTTTGGCTCATGGGGAGGAGGATGTGTGTGTGTGTGTGTGTGCTTGTGTATACTGGCCCAGGAGCAGGCGGGCAGGCAGGCTTGCTCCCTTCATGGGCGGAGGACCCTCAGGGGCAACCTCTTCTCTTTCCTTCCTCCCTTGCTGCCTTCCTCTCTTTCTCTCTTCCTCCAGCTGGCCAGCCAGCCGGCCAGCTCACACTTCCTCCTCCTCGCCATCGCCACTGTGAAACACCACCCACATGTGTCTGGCATTGGCCAGAAGGCTGCAGCTCCAGGGACTGTTCCCATTTGGGGAAAAAAGTGGGCTCAACTATGAAAGTGGAAAAAAGTCCTGCTTTTCTCAGGGGTTTTTCTTATCCGACTTTTCGTGGAATAGCCCTCATAAAATCCAGACATAAGAACTTTAGTAGGAACACTGGTTGCTGAATTTGGGTTAATTGAAGAAGTAATGGGAATGCTGGGTATTTAAGTCAAATTCAGTGCTAATTTAAATGCCTATGGGAACACAGCCCCAGTGTATGCACTATATACTTTAGTTGTGGTCAACTATTCCACAGATTGAACGTTGTTTATGGTTTAAAGTGATTCTTCAAACTTGTGTGCAGTCAGAAGACACAGAATATAAATAAATTATGGGCTTGTGTGAGATTCAGTCCTACTTTTTGCATCTTTCAGCAGACAGAACCAGGCTTTCTGCATGCTCTCTGTTGATTGCATTTGTAGTACTGGGTCCAGTTCTGAATATTCCATTTGAAAAGAACACCATTATTGATAAATCTGGGAACCAAGTCCTATGAGGAACAGCTGGAAAAGGGCCAGAAAAGAGAAGAGCAAAGAGAACGTGTTAGTTCCTTTTAGATCTCAGGAATATTGTTCCAGTGAAAATGTAGCAGTTGATTCACTGCTAGAAATAGCATGTTTCCCGTATACACTTCTCACCTCCCATATGAGCCATTTCTTACTCAAACCTGACCGCTCTGGAAGAGGCAAAAGGGTTTTCTCTCAATACTTGTTTTGGGAACAGAATATCAGAAGGTATGAAGAATCCTAAAGGAAGGCAACTTTGGTGAGACAGTGGAGGAAAATGTTTGCATGATAAAGCTGACTGAAAGTGGAAGAGACTGCACCAGTGGTCTGTCTGTTTTCTTTCTCTGAAATTATTTAACCTGAAGAGACATCTGTGAACGATGGTCTATTTGCATGCTGTGTAGCTCACCCAGAGACTTTGGAGTATAGAGTGGGATGAAAATACAAATGAATGAATGAAATGAATCAGAACCTTAGACTGCATAACTTCCAAATCTAGGTCCCTTCCAAATCTAAAATTCTATGCATGTATGATTCCTTTGTGTGCCTTAAAACAGCCATAAACAACAACAGCATTTCAGAATCAGCTAGGGAATGCAGTATCTTACTGCTGGCAGGATACATTCCTTTACAATAATTGACAGCATTTTTCTTGACCGTGGCCATCCCATTAATGTGTTTCCGCCTGAAAATCCTGTTTCATGCAGGAGTTGCTAAGTAGAATCCTGTGACTTGTGAAGCAAAAGCAATCAGAATAAATTGTCTTGATGAATCCTGCCCACTTTATTCCAGGCATCTCTATATTCTCAAGATGCAACAATTCCATTCTTCCAAGCAGAACAAATACTTCAGCTCTTACATAGGGAAACACCCAAAAAAATTATGTTAAGAGGAAAATGAAGTTGTCCTGAAATTCAAAATCATGGCAAAGAAAAAAATGCAGTTCTGGAGGTATGTGCATTTCTGTTTTTAAATATCTTTTTTAGAAATCCCCATTGTTTTAAATCCTAGTTGCAACATCATTTTTTTAGAGTGCATACTTAATGTCACAAGACAATGGCATGCTAATTACATGATAACCAATAAAGAACATCCCCCAGAACGGCCCACAGAACTTTCACACAATCAGAAAAAGAAGACAAATTTCTTAATTGGAAGTCCCACTTTGGGAAGACCAAAAGGAGGCTTTCATTTTGATACTTGATCCACTTCCACTGTTCTCATGTATCCTGACTCTGACTCACTTCTATGAATGTTTGGCCACATATCCATTGTGTGGCCCAGAGACCTTTAGCAGGTTCCAAGGTCAACCAGGCTCCATCTCTCTCTCTGCTGAAGTGTCTGGAGTAATTGCCAACACACTAGGGACCAAGTATATATGTTTAAACATCAGTACATGAGGAGCAGTTCTCAAGGTGCTATTGCATGCCGTGACACAGTCCTGTTGACATAAAAATGGACCACAGCAACTAAAGGGGCTGCTGCACAGAAGCCAAGATTGCTCTTTGTGTGCAGCTGCAGATGGACTGACTAGTGGCCTGGCCTAGTGGCAATGGAGAGGAGGAGGGATGTTGGCTGATTCCAGTCAGGCATCAACAAGGCCACAATAACGAAGTCATCTTGCCTTAGGCATTCTTGGCCATGTTCATGGAGCCACAGCCTCTGCCTGTATCTCACAATACATTTGCTGTGGAAAAAAATGCTCCATGTTCTTGAATCAGTTGTTAAACCTCAATGCCATTGATTTAACTACTGCATTCTTAAGCTCTGCTCCAAATTGCATGCCTCAGGAACATGTATTCTTTTTCTTTTTAACAGGGAGCAGGAAGAGATCACTCTGGGAACCCAGTACAGAAGGAGGACCATTCATATTTCTTCCCTTTTATGTACCTGGTTTATTTAAATAGGAGGAAAACTCTGTCATGGTGCTGTTCTGAGCCTAAAGGTGGAATATGTATAACTAAACAAAGGGCTCATCCACATGGCAAGGCGATTGTGAGGCAAAAGCTATTTCACCTCACAAGTGTCCGCATGCAAAGCCCTAAATCAGGTTTACAGCAGAATAAAATCCTCTAATTCGGAATACCCCCCCTTTATAACTGTACTCACCCCGAATTAGGAGCCAAGAGTGGGTTATAAAGGGGGCATGGGGACACTCACGGGTTACGATCGCAGCATTAGCGGGTGGGGCTTCGCTGTCCCCACCGCCAAGGCTGTGATGGCAACTGTCCTCCCCCCCTCTTGCTAAAATCCTGACTGAAATCCTGTCCTTTGCCTTGCATGCTTCCTGGCTACAAGGCAGACTTGTAGCCAGCAAGTATGCAGAGCAAACGGAAGGATTTCAGCATGGTGAATGCAGTTGGGGGTGTGAGGAAAAGGAGGCAGACCCGGAACTTTCACCATGGGCTGGAGGAGGGAGGGGGAGGAGGGAGGAGGGATTCTCCTGTCTATCCATGTGTGTGTGTGTGTGTGTGTGTGTGTGTGTGTGTAGGAGGGCTCACAGTCAGGAGGGAAGGAGAAGGATGTTCCTTAGGAAGGATTCATGGGAATAGGCGGGTTTGACTGGAACCCGCATTGTCCTACCTTACCATGAGGACAGCTTAACATGAATTAAGATTTGCGTTAAGCTGTCTCGCTTCCACCCCGCCTTTTTTCAACTCCATGCGGATGCCCCAAATAATTAAATGGTTTAGTCTCCTGCCCTCCCAGTGATCATGATCTGGCTCCAACCCCCCCCCCCAGGATTCGCTGCATGGGTTGACTACATAAGCAACATCCTATCTAGTTTGCTTGTCAATGACGTACACTTATCTCACAATAAGGGCTCTTAATTTGACCAAAGAGGGCAGTCTTTGTGCCAGCAACAATGCACTTAGAGTCTTACCTGTCATGTTAAAGTGCTAAACTGAGCAGCAGATACTACCTACTGCAACTGAGATGATAAGCTTTTACATACAAATGCAAAATCAGATCAGCAAGATGAATGTATGTACATGCTAGAGAACTTTTTGAAAAGAAAGAAAAGAAAATTCCAAGAGAGAGGCATTGAAAAGAATCAAGCTTCTTAGGAAAGCTATAATTTTAACATGACCTGTTCATGAATGCTTACTGAGGTTTCTTGTTCCAACACATCATACACAAAAAAGTCCCAGTGAGCTTTTGACAAAAAATATCTGAAAAGGATTCCAACAGAGTGCATCTCTTTGGTATAAGGTGTTTTAAGAAGCAGTGTTGGAAACAATACTGCAATATATAATTAGAGTTTTCTATTACAAAATAAGCCTTTATAAAACAGCAACAAAAGCAGTCTGCCTTCAACAAAAGAGCTACTCTGTTTGTAATATTCACAAAACCATTAGAAATTATCAGAATTTATAAGAAAACATGCTAGCTGGGGTAAATTTGTCAAAGTATAAATTTAGAAGCTTCTGAAACCAAATACCCACTGCCTTGAGTTTTGCAATGCACAAAAAGAGACCCAAAACTTGAAAATGGAGTGTATACATAAAACTAAGGACAAATTCTGGAATAAGGGACAGCTCTCCACACATTAGTGTAGACTAAGTTAAGCCCTGGTCCCTGCCACACATCATTTGTATTAGGTGAAGCATGCACCAGGCTACACTGCTAAAAATGGCACCCTTGCCTGGTGTAGTTGTTGAGGGTTACAGCTGGAGGGACTCGTTTTGGTGGCACTCCAGGAAGCACCACTGGAAATGGGTCACTGCAAAACCGGTCAGCTTGAAAATTCCAAAGGCCAGGAACTTTCATTCCCAGCCTTTGAAGCCTTGCCACTTCTTTTGTCTAAGAGCTCTTCAGAGGCAATTATTATTATTATTATTATTATTATTATTATTATTATTATTATTATTATTATTATTATTATTATTATTATTATTAGTTTATTTCTAAAGCGCTGTACATGTACTCAGTGCTGTACAAAATAAAATAACCAAAGAGTAAAAGTAAAAAGAGTAAAACTTGCCCTTGACATACAATTTCAAAAACAATAGCATACAATAACAAAGACAGTGATTAAAATAGACAGCAGAGCATCA
>MTQE01003428.1:2397588-2415095 GCA_014337955.1 Aspidoscelis marmoratus
TAAATAAATAAATAAATAAATAAATAAATAAATAAATAAATAAATCTCACATAGTGGCCCACCAATTGCTTCTGGGTATTCTCAAGCAAAGACAAAGGACATAATCCATTATAACTTCAGAGTGACTGCCAGTGTTAAATAGGGAAGAAAGAAATTTTCTGGAAGTTGGAAAAGGAAATAAATGTTCTTCCCTTTTTCTCTCCTTTCTGAAACATCCTCATTATGGGCTGGGTGGAATAAAGCTTTACTTAAGCTCCTGGCGCCTGCATCTCTAATTGTATTATATTTTCAAATACAGCTATGAAAATAAGAGTCACTCTTCTGTATTTTTGCCACAGGCCATAACCCACTTAGATGGCCAGAGGATGCAACCTCTCTTCAAATGCCAAAGTGCCCCTGAACATGAGTAGGGGATAAGAAGATGCATGGTAACAATATCAAATTTTTGGTTAAGATGCTAGGGAGAAAAGTGAGAACAGACATGAAGAGGCAACAGTTCCTCTTCATGACTAATTTGGCCCCGACAAACATGAATTTAAAAATGCATGCATTGCAAATGTATATCCATCCGATAGCCAAGATGAGTGATTCTATGGCATACCCAGGGTTGTTTCTGCATAATGTGTAAACCAGCCCCAAGTGGAAGAGGCTTGGATCAGTGTGGAAATAAATCAAAACCAGGTTTATTCCTGTAAAATGTATTTATTTCATTCTCTCTCTCATTCTCTCTCTCTTAGTTCTCCCATTCTGCATGATCTAATCAACTTCGCCTCCCTTGGCTATCAAAATCAATGAAATATTCACAGGAGTTTTGCACAATTTTCTGCCATGGCAAAGTGAAAAATTAAATTACTGAAAATCTGCACCAGCAGCTGTCATCAATGTAGAACACAGTTGTGTATATTTCCTCTTTATATATGGAAATCCAACAGAGGCTTCAGCATCATTTTCTAGCTTCAGTCACTCTTTTGCCCAGCAGGAAATGTTAAATGTGTATATTGGGAAAAGTCTGCACTTCCAAGTAAACATACAGAAAGCTAAATAAGAAAGACAAACTGCAGGAGTGAATGGGTTGGACACAGATGCTAAGGATTAAAAAGAAACCTTGGAGATTTCTAGTCCAGAGCAAGGCTATTTTTCTGGTCACAAAAGAACAAGGAAGGAAAAAAAATGATTTTTTTTTCCAGAACTATAAAAAAATCCTTTTAAAAAGTTGCATTTTGATCTATTGTTCAAATGATCCAAATTTTATTGCCAAATGCCAACATTTTTATGTACTTAAATACAATGAATTATGGAAATCTTAAAACAATGGAATGATTCTTGTTATTGCTTTCAATTTGTTCAAAGTAACCACTCCTTCTTTACTGAGTTGAAACCTTCTTTTAGCCCCATTTTATGGACTAACAAAAATGTCTCTGTTTTCAACCTCATACATATGAATGTCATAAATACCAGGGTCACATCCAATACTTGTGGACAGACAACCCTCTCATCCAGACCCCTTTTTCTTAAGGATTTTTTTTTTATGGCTAGCAAGATTTGGCAACCTCTTCCTTAGAACCTGCTTTGACAAGATAGGCTCGAAATTCCTTGAATTGGATCCAAACATGCAGATTCTCAGTCCCAGTGCTCTGTGGGAGAGCATTGTCTGTCAGTCACGTACTAGAGTTTATAAATCTGCTAGTGTTGTGGGTAATAGAAATGAAGGGTATGTCACAGGTGGCCTATTGATCACACTCTTTTATCCCACTTACATTCTGACCCCAGAATTCCTAATAGGCTTAGTGGACTAGTTTTGGAAAAGAGTTTCTTGACCTGAAATCTATAAAAGGTGACATTCCATGGACTTAAGGCAGACTCTTAAAAAGAAAATCAAAATAGAATCAAATAACCTCTAATACAATACTAACAACTCAAAGAAGCCGACTTCACCGTTGTGGATGTCCAAGAAGCCTAAGTATAAACCAAGTCAATTTTCTGTTGCACTAGATCTACATTATAACTGTGGTTTCCACCCATTCAAAGTCCACTCATAAACTCCAATGGGGGGAGGGGGTTAAAAATGAATGTAGAAGGTACCCTGCTATGTTTGAACACAGTAGGAGCCCAACGAGTAGATAAATTACTTCTTCTCATGATTAATCACAACAACTGCCCACTGAAAATTTAGGGAGGGACAGAATGACTGCTTGTCTAGGACTTTAGCAATTTCACCTCATTTTGCACCCAGTCATATTTTGCTGATATAGACCAATGCTGCAGACTAACCAATGGTATTCTTAGTTGGCATACTGGTTAGCCCCATCCATACTCTGCTGCCACCACCTGGAATGGAATAACTGCTCCCCAGAGCACCCATCTGTAGAACACTCCAGACAAGTCCATAGCTTGACCAGCTGTCTCCCAGACAGCAGCATCTGCACCCTCTGCTTGGTGTGGTATGGCAAGTGGGCACTGTAGTGCAACTGAGGTTCCACAATCATGCACAGCATCCATATTGTCATGGCAACATCTGAGCATGAACTAAATGTTACTTTCTAACATTGCTCTTGGTTTTTACCAGCCTAGTATGATACTGTTAAGTTTGAAAAGGCTCTTGGATAGTTTGTACTGGAGGAGTGTATAGCTACAGGGGTGTGTAGCTACAGGGGTGTATAGCTACAGCACATGGCACATTCAAAAACATGGAACCTTTCCACAACTGACACATTCTTATACACATATTTTCTTAGCATATGCTTTTTAGTAAATAGCAAAACAAATATGTATTACAATCCAGTGCCAGCACAACCAAAATACAACATTACAATGCAAGCTGATACACTAGAAGGACAATAATTAAATATAAACAAAGGGCTATTTAAAAAATCAAGTGCCAATTGTACATAAAATCAAAGCATCAAGCATGTAATATAACTCCAGATGGTATCAAGGAATGTCATGTTTTACATGTAATCACACAGAAGTTAGCTACTAGAAGTGGCCCTAGGATTACTATAACACAGGGACAAGTAGGTATTTAAAAATTCATTAGTACTACCTGGGAATTTATTTAATACCTGTATAACTACATCTATCTAAAGTATCACAAGAAAAAATGTAGAGTGTGGTATAAATCTGAGGAGGAGGAGGAGGAGAATACTTATTGAAAAATTCAGAGAAATGCACATTTCTAAACATACTTTAATTTCAGTTAAGATATTAGTGCACCCTGTCTACATTTTGTAAATTCACTGAATTAATTTCTTTCGCTCCCATCTCCTAACGTCTAGTGAATTAGAAATCAGTTTCAATTATCTATTCTCTCAGCTCCCATCTCCAAAATTCATTATTACTTATAGTAGCAACAGGAACTTT
This sequence comes from Aspidoscelis marmoratus, assembly GCA_014337955.1. Lineage (NCBI taxonomy): Eukaryota > Metazoa > Chordata > Lepidosauria > Squamata > Teiidae > Aspidoscelis > Aspidoscelis marmoratus. The sequence goes on from MTQE01003428.1 coordinate 2,400,949, forward strand.
GGCTGGGAGCAGTAGTGAGCAAGAAGACTGCCCAGACACTTCCCATATCAATATTTCTCCTGAATTTACCTAAAAAAAAACATTTGGATAGCCAATTTTACTCTAGAGTCTAGATAAATAACAAATCTATCAAACTAGAATGTTCTATGGTGGTTACTCAGCTTCTTTTCATAATCTTATTGCGCACAACAATGGGGCCCTTTCTGCACTTACCTCAGGTTAATCCAGATCAGTAGGTCCAGAATAACCAGGCCCACTGCTCCAGATAATGTTATGATGTTATAACCCTAACCTTTGATCCTCTTGTGGACCAGATTAAATGGGTCAACCAGAGATGAAGATTAAACCATATCTGGCTCTGTCAAGTGCAGAAGAAGCCAGTCCAGCAGAGACGGGGCCTCCTTAATTCATATTAATATGTATTTTTAATGCTTTATTAAACAAATTTCAAAATGCAAATCACTCAACAAAAATTCCAGTAAATATACAGAGTCTTATCCCCAATTAACATCCAAAACAAACATCAAAACAGTCAACTAATACGTCTACTGACTTAACTGCCACACATTGATTAGACCCTCATGTAATATTGTGGCACAGACAGGTTCATGTGATCTAACAACTTCTGCTATCTGCTGCACTTGGATGCATGCAGCCTCCTGTGTGTGTGATACAATCTTCCCTGAAGAGATCAAATTTATACATATCAATTATACAGTCATACAGTCTACCAAATGTCCATCAATTCTTATCCTTCCACCTCTCATTATCCTCATTAATATGTAAATGAGGGTATTGACTAGCCTAAGACACCTTTTGCCACTCCCCTATGGAACTATGGGACTGGGGGCTCACTTTTTTGCAGACAAACTTAGCCAACTTGGCCCAAGACCTATACAAAGCTAGACAACTCAAGATACAACAAATAAAAGGCAGAGCCAGCTAAACTGTAATGTTGATTGTAAACAATAAGAGACTAGGAAACCACATTCTTCCTACATTACATGCTGCTGTTGGTAATGCAAAATTCATAATCTTTCCTTACAGTCAAAGGTAAGGTGGAATTCTCTGGACAGTGCTTACTTAAAAAGTCACTTCAAGGGCACATGATCATAAATTAGGTTTTCTTATTTTGCTCACTGTATAGAAATGTGCAGAAGAACAATCAAGCTATTTGTAAAGTAATTTTCACACTGTCCAAGCAATTGATATGCTATGAGGATGCAAGAAGGGCATAATAAAGAATTAATGGCAAATGCAGCCAAGTTTTTGACAGCAATAGATAAACCTTGTAAACTGCTCATTATTCAACACTGCAGTTCAACTGGCACATTTAATTGGTTACAATAATTTAATTTGATTTTATGTGATTTTATCACGTTTTTACTGACCTTTTCTTGTTATTTGGATCTACGATCATAATGAATAAAGAAATGAATGAAATAATACCAAAGGAGTAGCAGCCAAGAATAAGCATCCACCATACGTTGAGCAAACATTTTACTCTTTTGGTATAGACACAACAGGTCCTTTCTGCACTGCCCCTTATTTCAGAACAAATTCTGGAATAAGGGGCAGAACATTTGCGCACTAAGGCAGACTAGGTCAAGCCCCATCCCTCGTCATGTTTCATCTGCATAGGATGAACCTAGCCTAGTCTGGGCCTGGTCTGGGCACCAAAAATGGCATAGATGCAGACCTTAATGCTCAGAGGTAGTATACCTAACTACAGAGGGTATTTTCACTTTAGCAAGATGGGGATGTTCACGCATGTTCCAGTACGGAGTGTATATACACTACAGAACTGCTTCCGTCCCAGAGAGGCTCCCAGTGTCCACAGCGGTACCCTTTTTCAATAGCTGTGGAGCAACAAAAACTGTTCCATGACTATACTAGTCCAGTCCATGCTTTGTCCAATATGAACAAAGGACTACAAAAACAGACTACTAGACAATGATGCATCATCGATACAGTCTTGTGTTATTGGTTCTTGGCTCTTGTTGTGAATCTTAAGATTCTTCCCACCATACTAAACTGTATCATGGGGTAGGCTTCTGCCAGGTCAAAGTGCTCTATGCGGGCTTCTGAGAAGCTAAGAAGCCTCATATTTATTTAATTGCACACTTCTGTGTTTGCATCTGGGAGATGCATGCAGGTAAAATAAATAAATAAATGCTTTTATTTAAATACATAAAAGAAGTAATCTTCCATGAGTCCAGTACTCCATAGCATGGGCAACTCAGAAGACTATCCAGTTGTGCTCAGAAGTCACTTAAGACGTAAATACAATTCTCCAGCACTGCCAAAATTCCGTCTTTCATAACCAGCTAGAGGGAAGAATATTCTATGTGTAGAAAAGAACTGGAAGCTTTCAAATGTAGACTGGCATGATGTCTATAATATTTGTATGAGCTTTAATGACGTTTCTGTTTGGTGTTAGTTTTCAGTTTTGGCCTATAAGAGACAGTTCTCAAGAGGGCCACTGTGTGTGCAAGAGGAATCTTTGCTATTCCAAGAACAGTCTACACATGAATAAGTGTAAGAAAAGAAAGCATATGGGCAACTGTATTTTCTGATTCAGATGCTTTTCTTTTGCGATCACTTGTCCTGAATCACATTTAAAAATAGGTGAGCAAAGGGAACGCAAATATGCACTATAATTAAAGATATCCCCTAAGCAGAGACCGTGAAATTGAGCTGTCCATCAATATACATATCCTTTTCATCAAATATTAAAAGCTGGAAAAAATTGGTTTAGTTTTGATAGAAATAGTAACTGAAGTGGGATAGCCTGGGGTTATAATATCCATTTCCCAGTATGACAGGCACTGTAAGAAACATGCCAAAAACTCTGTGTCCATTGAGTAGGGGCATGCATACAATTAGCTTCACACCTTGTTCCTGTAATCCTAAAACCAGAAGGATCTGCCGTTGTGTGAATCCTGCCACAGACACACTACATGTGATTTCAAACTTTCTTCCCCTACCATTCATGCTGACCTAAGTATACAGTTCCAGGGCATCATATTTATGACCTGTAGGGAATTGGTATATGAAAACCAGAAGGGCAGTCTTTTCATTCAAAACTTTCAGAAACAGATACTTCTCAAAAATTTGAATTCAGATCAAATATTCTCTTCTGTGTTTAACATCTGATATTACAAGACAAAAATGAAAGAGACATTCCTCATTAAACCTTCACTTCAATTCAAGCAACGCACTTTGAACACAAATTCAAAAATTTAACTCTTATGTAATCAAGTATTTTATTTTGTTGAAAACATTTGTGTACCATCCCTTTGTGGTAGCATGCTCAGGGAAACCAGAGACAATACCTCTGGGAGCTCAAAATGATGTTCTGTTTTACCTAAACTCAGTTGGAAAAGGTCAAGGATAAGACAAGAGCTACTCCCTCCTTACATCCCTACAAGTACTATCAGGTTTCTTTGTAAATTCCAGGATGGCATAGAAAAATAATAAAATAATGAAAACTACTATATGAAAATATGAAAACTACCAAAGCCACATCACACCTTCATCAGCATCATAACTCTTGAGTGGGCTTTGAAAACACAACAGAGTTGATACCTGGCAATTTACAAGAAGAGGATAATCTCAGGACCTTTTCACACTTTGACGTCCCTGGGGAAATGTCCAAGGAAACAAAGTTGTGGAATAGTTTGGGTATCTGCTCTTTAGAACACCCAAACCATCTGAAACTTAGCCAGCACTTAACTACACACTGGCTATGTGCGAATCACCTCTATTAAAGAGGTAATCATGGAGCCTTGACAATGGTGCTAACACTCCTGCATGGTGCCATTGAGGTGGTAAACCGGCAATGCAAAGGATGGATGTACCTGCTTGTCTGCTCAGACACTCTGTTCAAACCTCTTCCATTGAACATGCAGAAAGTTTCCAGCCAGGGGCTGGGTAAGTTGTCAAGCATAATAATGTGCTCCATGTTTATTCTGGCTGGAAAAAAGTGCGAAAAGGCCCACAAAACGGGGTATTGGAGTCCTTCCCTTGATTGACATCAGATGTACTCCTTCAAGTGCCATCACAAACAAAAGATCCTCATTGGTGCTCTCATGCACTGGGCAAGTATACATAAAAGACACATTCCTTTGACTGATGTGGTCCCAGGTAATTTAGAGCCATGTCTCCACTCCACCAGTGAAAGATGCCTTAGGGAGGCACCTCTCTGTTATTTTGGTTATTTATCTACACTTTTGTCCCACCCTTTGCATAGTAGCAAATTAGAAGATCCTGCAACCTGAACCAAAGTGTCAGATTTTCACTAAAGGGAACTCCTCTTATCAATCTAGCTAAAGTAATCTGTACAGACTAGATTTCCACTTAGCACTCCAGTTTCATTTGTTCATTCATTCCTAACAGCAGCTTTCAAATCAGCCTAAGGGTAAATACCAAAACTGATGAAAACTGATAAATGGTGCTCCCAGCCATAGCAAGCATGAAGTCCTCTAGTAATGAATGTGGCTGTAGTTAAATTAGATTATAGTTATGAACTTGCTACCTAAGAAAACAAAGCAAAAAACAAACAAAACAAACATCTATAAATGAGTACATTTGGACCATATGCATATTTTTCACTCATGGTCACGGCATCTTCTGAAGGCCTTTGGTTTTTGAAAAGCTGGGGTGCTCCTCTCTCACAGCTTTCATTAGAGATGAGGCTGCCACTCTGGATGGTCTCCTTAAAACCTAAGAACAGATTTTTTGGTTAGAAATCAGTCAGTTTACCAGACCTATGTGTCAGATTATTCAACATGTGGTGGCACCATAATTAAGACCAATATACTAAAGCCAAGTTTACAACTGGTCTTTGTTAGTCAAGTCAATTAGTAAGTCTAAAGAGAAATATGGTTGCATTAGTCAGCATTCACTCAAGGGTAGTGAGTGACAGAGCATGGCAGGGAAAACATGCAGTGCTTTGGCCAATTGCCCTACTAATTTGGAAAGAATGAATTTATTAATGTCTCATGAGTAACAGCCTATTGTCTGGCCATATTAAACCAACCTGTATGTCCTGAATCTGCATGGAAGCTTTAATGACTCTTAAGTGGAGGAGTGGGGGATTTTTCTGGGAAAGCTGCACACATTAAAATGTTGAAAGTTAAAACTTGTTGACCTCTTGAAGGCAACCTCACATCTATCTCTCTACTCAAGCTCCCAACAGTATAATATGTTTCCAAAAGTGGAAAGAGCACACACATCATGCAGAGAAGATGTTGTGATCTTTGACTTGCTTTGCTTTGAAATAAAATCCATACCTGTAAAGCAAATGTAAACTGTTACCATGGCTGCAACCCAGTGGACGCTTACTTGGGATAGCTAAGTCTTGTGAAGTGTTCTGATCTGGAGTGTCTTCTAAGTAAAATGTTCTTAAGCATAATCCAAAAATGGGAAGGTATAAATATCATATAAGATGAATACAGGTAGCAGAGACTTCTGTCTAAGAAATAATTTGATATGAGCTACTGAATTCAATTAAACACGTTCACAATTTATTTGGAGGTCTTCTAGACACCTCAGTCCCTTCAAATCAAGGATGTGGATCTAATTAGATTTTGAAAATTCTCTGACAGATAATATTTCAGGTGGTGTATTCAATGGGCATTTGACTAATGACTGAGTGGATACTTGCTTCATGATGAAATCCCAGATACATATTTTTAGGGCCCTTCCAACCATCCTTAAGAGAAAACCTTCAAGCCTCCTTGTTAAGACAACTCAAAGTCTTCCACATGCTAACAACTTTTGGAAGGAGAGAAAAGAAGAAAGCAGAAATTATATTTCCCCTCCTTTCCCCTTCCCCTCATTCTTTCATCCAAAAATTAGCCAAAAGATTGGAATAATATAGCATCCATTGCTGACACTCCAAAAGAAAGCCCCTAGAAGAGGCAAAAATGCCACAGAAATCACATGACCTTGTCTCAATCTGATCCAGCCTGTGTGCAGAAACTTCCTTTTCAGGGAATAGCAGGCTAACAGATGGTTGGGCTTCCCACTGGCAGAATAATGGGCCAATCAAAGTTTCAGCGTGGCTTCTTTTAAAGAGATGCCTCAAAAGTTCCTTATTCTACTCTTCCATGGAGGTGACTTTTGCATCTGGAGGATTCGTTTGGGCTCAACTTTAATAGGTCTTCCTCTAATAAGAAACCAATGCCAATCAAAAGGGGGTCTCAGTCCTTGCTTTTTCCAAAGGCAAGGACTCAAGGGAAGAACAACAAGTCACCCAAGAGACTTTTGTACATCCCACAATTTGTGGAAAGGAGTTCAAAATGCAATTAAATATTTTTATACAAAATGTCCTGATGGCATGAGTCTGTTCACAATAGAAATTCAAAGAGAAGAATGACTCAGAGAAAGAACAATGGAGAGGCACTGAAGACATTAAAAGCATGGGATGATTTCCCTTCTAGGGTAACATTGTTCTTTTTACTACTCCCTTGCCAATTTCCCAAGAATCAGCCAATTTCGAAACATCATTCTCCATTCAGTAAGCCAGCTGACCTTCCAAAGTAAAGTTAAATGCCACCACCTGCCAAAACAAAATTATCCAGAGAGCGTGATCCAGTTTGGTCTAGTGGTTAGGGAGCAGGACTCTTGTCTTGGAATACCAAGTTTGATTCCACACTCCCCCATGAAAGCCATCTGGGTATCCTTGGGCTAGTCACAGCTCTCTTCTGAGATCTCACAGTCCTACCCACCTCACAGGGGGTTCTGTTGTGGGGGGAAGAATAGAAAGCTTTTTCAGCCGCTTTTAGTCCCCTTAAATGGGTGAGAAAAGCGGGGTAGAAGAGCCACCTCTTTCTTCTTCTTCTGTATCTACGTGGTCTGCATAGGGGGTAGGATCTGGTGGTAAGCTGAGAATCTCTATAGGAGCAATTGAAGAATGAGCCAAATACTAAAGGGCTGATGGCAGCTCCCAGAATGCCTCTGCAAATGCCATTTTTACCCAGAGTGGTGAAGATTCTGCCCAGACCCACTTCAAGTAGGCAGCCATTTTATGTTATTTTTATTTATTTAAAATACATCTATATGACTTCCCATTAAAAATACAAATCATAAAGCAGTGTACAAAATATAAATTAAAAACCAGTTAAAATAATCAGTTACATAAAAACTATGGTGAGCATCAGAGGCCCGAAGGGGTCAGGAGAATCTGGATCCTTGGGCTCATGGGTACCTGGATGTTTGGGGAAACCTTAGGTATCAGCACCTTGTCTGCATTATGGACCAGTCTACTAGGAGACCATGCATCCCTTTGAAATTCCATATCTTCATGGGATGTGCATTTGCAGTGGGCTCCAATAAGAAACGTTCTTCACCCAGATGGTCATTGGTCTATGGAATTTGCTGCCAGAAGAGGTGGTAACAGCAACCAGCCTAGATGGCTTTAAGAAAGGGTTAGACAAATTCATGGATGACAGATTCATTCATTCATTCATTCATTTCATTTATTTGTATACCTAGGTACATCCTCCAGGCTGGGGAGACAAGCAGGATGCCTCTAAAAGCCATTTACGGAGATTTGAGAGCAGGTGAAGACTTTGCCCTTCTCTTCTGCTTGAGATGCCCATAAGTGATGGGCAGCCTCGGTGTGAGACAGGATGCCAGACTAGATGGGCTGTGGCCTGATCCAGCAGGGTTCTTTTTACATTCTTATGTTCCATCTATTATGCAGGGATAGTCTGTGTCCAAGCAGGAGTTACAAATGAAGGTGATGTTGTAGCTATGTTAAGATTGCTATGTGTATTTGTAGGAACACTGGCATAACCCTACCTTGATGTTTCTGTTTTAATAAACACACTGACACTTTTTATGTCCAGTATCAAAAAGCTTTATTCCATGAGACTCCACAACAACTAAATAGGAATCAGCCACTCATTCCAGCTGAAGCTCATGTACATTCAAGTCAGCTTTACACTTAAGTTACCAAAACTCTAAAGTAAGCCATATGACACCCACGATATAGGGGTAAAATCCAACTTTATCCTATTTTTGGGGAAAACCAATTCTCAACATGGATCTTCCTAAAATAGCACTATGACCTGTGGATTTGCTTGGTCTGCCAGCTAAAAAGTCAAAAGGACCCATTTAAGCAGTTGACTCCAACCCTTTCTCCTCACAAGAATCCAAATCAAAGCATTGCCAACCAATGGTTTTCCAGTCATAATTTCAACACAACTAGATATTATTAAACTCCTTATTGAACTACCCTTATTTTGAGGATTTTTTTTTTGTCTAATGGTGATTTGCTGAGGTAGGTTTAGCTGATGCTTAATCTTGGAGGTGCAATAAATCTTAAAATTCAAGTTTTCTATTACTCTATAATACACTTAATTATTAGGAAGCAAAATTTCAAAAAAATACAATTTATAAAACTTAAAACCTAAAATATTTGGTATTCTAACAAGGAATGATTCAGTAATTCCATTAGTTGATAGTGAAATTTGTAGCTCCATCACTCCGAAAGCCATATTTAATCAATTTTTCCACATAACCCCACGAACAAGTACAATTTTTATCTACAATTTACAAATGGAGAACATCTTTACAGTTGGAAAGACCCGACATGATTTATAACCCAGGCCACAGACTTCAATAGAACAGGAACAGCTTATTTCAATTTACGTAGTTTGTGAATTGGGCTGTTAAGCTATAGCTTTAATCTCTTTGAAACTACCAAAGGTAACTTGTAAACATTTTTGTTCAATAACAGTCAGCAATTTGATTAGTCCTTTATTAGTTAAAGTCCCTGTGGACTGGAACTGCAGTTGATTCTCAGATTGGGGGACTATTTTCAGGAACCTCAACTTTATGAATCAGTTTGGATTGATTTATAACCAGAGTTCCAATGCTAAGATGATTGTGTCAATCCAAATAGAACATAGAAAACTGAAATAGAGGGATTGTGAAAAGCTGTCTGCAAGCACTCAGAAATAATGACATTTCCAAGCTGATCTGTGTTTGTTTCATTGAACAACTTCATATTCAACTAATAAGAAAATAAATAAAACTATAGCTAAGTTTCTTGCAGCTGCTGAAAGAGCTCATAACAGTGCATTACATCACAAAATTGACCCCTATAATATTTGGCTGAGATCTAATATAATGAATAATTCAGGTCGAATCAGTGAAAATAGCCCAATTTATTGGAACTGACAATTTATTTATACTGTAAGAAATTTTTATTTAAAATAGCCTAGACCTACAGTTTATACAGTTGTGTATGTATCTGGGTGGCATATAGCAATGCTTTTTCAAAATAATTTTTAATTGATGGTTTTTGTTTTCTCTGTATGCCAGTTTGTATCTGGTGATAAATGTCCTGTGTGATAAGTTTAAATATACAAATGGGTCAGTGACTAATAGAGCCATTGTGTCAACAAATTCATGCTAGGTGCTGCATATAAATGCCTACAAATGGAGCCATAAAGATAGGGCCAAGCTCGGATTTGGAAAAAAAAAATATCAAAGCTCTCTTTGACTCATTTGTAGGTAAGTAGGGATGCTCACAAACTAATTTTTGTTGTTTGGTATGAAAGCAAAAATCTGGTTCAAATTGACCCTCAAACCTGTTCAGGGGGTTATCAAACTGGTTCATTGCTTTAAAATTGTTGCCCTTAAGAGGGCAAAAATACTGCTGAACCAGTTCCAATTAGAACTGGTTCAACTTGAACCAGGGTGCTTAGTGGGTTCAGTTCAGCAAGTTTGGTTCCAGCATGAACTGTTTGAACCCCTGCCCTCCAGTTCATGTCAAACCAGTTCTAAAAAGAACCAGTTCAGCATATCTGTTATACGTAAGCCGTCTGAAATTGATTGCAACTATCTCTCCAGAAGGAGGCTGTTTTCTTCTTTCAAGGATGTCTATTAAATATCACTTTAAGATGTTTGTTTCTACTTTTCTGTAATTCTGGTTAGTTACTTAAAATTATGTAAGAAGTAGGGGTGTGCACAAAGCCCCTATCTCACATTCAATTTTGTATGAATCAAATGTGGGGAAATTCAACTTTGGCCGAATCCCACCCCCATGAATATTTGCACGAATATTCAAATGAATATTTGTACATGAAAGAAAGTGAAGACCCCCCCTCCTTTCCCCCTCCCCCACTTATTAGTCCTCATCACCGCCATCACCGCCACTGTGCATGTTGTCGTCTTAAGCACTTCCGGGTCTGTGTATGCAGATATGGGGAGCACCAAAATAGGCCCAAGGTGCCACTGCAGTTGTCCAAAAGATAAGGGGGCACCTCGGGGGGCAGGAGCTTGTTTCAGTGCTTCTCAGAGGCCAAAACCAGCCTTTCAGATTACTGTCGCTTGACCCACATTGAGGATCATGTGACGCTGACCCAGAAGTGCCTTTTTGGCCTCTGGGGAGTGCCAAAATAAGGGGAGGGAGGCCACAGTGCAGAACTAGAAGGTCTAGGAGAAAGGACTGATGGTGGCCCCATAAGGTAAGTAGGGTGACAGGAGGCTCTGAGGGGACGGGAGGCCCTGGGGCTTCTGGTAACTTCAACCAAAGCTTCAATGAATACTGGATAATCTGATCTGTGGACAAATAGGGCCTCTGTAGGCCCTATTAGATTCGGCCACAAATCTATGAATTTGTACATATTCTTACAAATTCCAGATGTCATGAATATTCATGCACATCCCTAGTAAGAACACAACTCAGAAATTAACTAAATGAGTGACATTTGATATACATTTAACTTCAGTGCTACCACCTATCTATCAATGTTTTGTTTTTAATTTATAATGGTGGGGTTTTCCCCCTTCCTTTTCTTCTTTTAAGGTTTTTAGTACTTGTTGGAAACTCCAGTCATTATGAAGTAGTGAAAAACAGATATATAAATGAACATAAACAAAGAATATTGATAGTCTACTATTTAATTAGCCATTCTGATTGGAATAGTTCAGTGTAGACCAATAATGTTGACTGAGATTCACTTAATGCATTATTATGAAGGTGTAAGGTTGAATAGGGTGGAGGAATTGTGTCTACAACAATTAATATGAGCAATCCTCTCAGTGACAGCGTCTGGGGGGAAGTAGAGCAGAAAAGGACACTGGAGAAAGGAGGTATTATTTACTAGGAGTGATTGCCCTTAAAATATTGAGTAATAATAGATTAATGAGGTAAGGGCAAAAAGCAGATGGAGATTTGAGAGGTAAATAGAAGAGTGCAGTGGAATATTTGGAAGCAGGGAGTGATCAGGAAAAGGATATCCAACTTTTTTCCATGCACAGTCAAAGATTGCATCTTCAAGATCCAGATCTTGAGACCCCATTGTGGACACCTTTAATCACATCCACACAAAATCCAGATTTAAGTGCCTGAAGGGGGAACAGTGCCTTGCAGATGGGGCCTTCAATGGGGTCCAGATGAGGACAGGGCTTTCCCAAGTGGTACCAATGAGATACCAATCGGGTACCTAATGGAGTCTTAGAAGGTTTCTAAGCCCTCATGGGAAAAGACCCAGGACTTCACAGCTGTGTTGGGAGAGGCTGTTGGGAGTTGTAACTAAAGTGATTTAGAGAGCACCATGTTGGAGAAGGTCGGGATGGACTTTACTGAATTAGATAATATAGCAGATGCTTCCTTCCTACAAACTGGTCTGATGGGGGATTTGGATTTTTTTCCTTTGCCAGTTTCAGCTATATGATATAATAATAATGAAAAATGATGTACATTTTCTTTCTCATGTGTGACAGGCTTCAGCTAAAGGAATCTTTAAAATCATATCTGCTATGCAAGTTATAAAGGTATGGTGAAAAATCTGATAAGCTGACACCTGGAGAAAGCTTTCAAAGAAATGCCAGATAAAAAGATGTCCAAAAGCAGCAATTGCCTGAGTGAACATGGTTGTGAATCCACAGATCTACCATGTGCCTGCCATTCAGCTTTTCTTGGTCTAACAGCTCACGGGGCAGAGGTTAAACTCTTCTTTTTGATCTATATCTTTCTCATCATTTCCATGGTATTGTGTACAATCAAAGCCCTTTGAGTAACCTAAATGGAGGAAAGAGGTATTAAGCGACCACATTTGCAGTTATTTCCAGAAACAGATCCTTGTTGTTGAGGAGAGGCGCAAAGAGTTCAAAAGCTTGTGTCCTAGAAATGCATTGCATGAACAAAAGGCATAGAGTTCAAAGCTAAATGAAAGCAGCAACTAACTGCTCTTTATTGATAAACATTTATTAATTGTATTCTATCCCACCTTTCCTCTAATAAACTCTGGATGATATAGAAGGTACTTTCCCTCATCCCCCTCTCCTTATAACAACAATATTAGATAGACAAGGGAAAGAAAATGACTGTTTCACAGTTTAAGCATGCATATGAATACAGTTCACTATACTCATTTTGAATCTCACTAAGGCTGTGGTCACACATTCATTTTAAACCTTCTCCAGTCCATCTTCAGGTCTGACTGTTCACATCTTTTTATTTCTTTCCATTTTACTTGTGGTCTTTCCACTCAAATGGAGGGAGAAAAGTCCACAAATAAAATGGATAGAAATTAAAAGGTGTGTGCAGGCAGCCCTGAAGATGGACTGAAGAAGGTTTAAAGTGAAGGCGTGACCATATCATTGATAGGTTATTGGTCTCCAAAACCTGAGTCCAGTAAGGAGAGGACACATGGGGACGGATACCCCATTCACACCCAAGCAGGTAAGGAACGCATGCGCATATGTTCCTACCTGCCTAAGCGCAAAAGGGGAATCCATCCCAGCGTGTCCTAGCCTGCAAAGGCTGGCGCAGGGGAAGAACGCCCCTCCCAGGCCTGCAGCCTTTGGGTCAGGTAAGACCCAGGGGTGGGCAGGCCTGTCCAGTCCCTTTCCTGGGTTCCAGCACTCTCCAGGAGACTGGATCATGTCCTATAGAGCCCACAGTAACCTCTCCAGGCACCCCCCCCCACAAGGGTACAGCCTACCTGGAAACACGTGCACATATGAGGTACTTACCTCATAGTCACCAGGTTCTCAAGTGACCAGTGCAGCCAGGGGCACTGTGCGTCTGCACGCACCACCGGCTCTAATTGGCTAGCAATCAGAGCTGTTGGTGCATGCAGATGCACAGTGCCACCAGCCGCACCGGCCACTTCGGAACCTGGTGACCATAAAGGCCTCACACATATGTGTCCAGGTAGGCCATGCCCCAAGGGGGTGCCCAGGGGGTTACTGCAGGCTCTAGGGGACATGATCCAGTCCCCTGGAGCATGCAGGAACTTGGGGAAGGGACCAAACAGGCCTGACCACCCCTGGGTCTTACCTGACCCAATGGCAACAGGCCTGGAGCAGGCCTCTCAGCTGTCAGGGAGGGAGCATGTGAACACCTGGCCCAGGTGTAGACCATGATTTCATGCTCTACACCCAGAATGCATGTATGGCTCCCTGGGATGAGCTGGGGTGGTTCCAAACAGAACCGCCAGCACAGTGGGGCGAATGCTCCATCCCAGGGCCTCCTACATGCGTTCCAGAGGCCCTCATGAGAATAGGCCTCTGGCCTCTCCAAGTGGCCTGAACTCTTATCAGTCAGATACGTAACCCAGCATTTATTAGAACTGGCTCAAAGAAACGTCCCTCCCATTTTGAGATGTGCCAGACTAATTCAGTTGGTTTGCAGTTTGCAGCAAACTGGGTTTTTTGTATAGTTCATGTGCAAACCAAGCAATCCTGTAGTTTGAAATAATGGTTCAAATCAAACCCACACCAAGTGGTGTTCTAAAAAAGCAAGTGAACCATAGCGAACCAAAAGTGGTTTGTTTGATTCACATGTAAACCAAATCACTCTATAGTTTGAAAAATATGGTTTTATGCAAACCCAAACTAAGAGTAGGTGATTCAATCCAAACATAACCACTAGAATTCAGTTCATGAGTTTATATATTTATAAAATATATAAAACTGTGAAAGGCAGTAGAGGCAGAAGATAAGATTTATATCTTTAAATTAAAATCCCTGTTCCATGTAGCCATCCAACCAAGGGATCTTCCACAGACAGTTCACTGTCATCTCTAGAGGTAACTACTTCAACTGTCAATGGGCTCATATTATGAAGCAGCTTTCTTTTTCTTTCTTTCTTTCTTTCTTTCTTTCTTTCTTTCTTTCTT
>MTQE01003428.1:2417223-2430550 GCA_014337955.1 Aspidoscelis marmoratus
AAGAGGATCCAAACCATTTCTAAGCCACTTTAAATTATTGGGAATGGGGAAGAAGAGGATCCAAGCCATTTTTAAACAGCTTTACAGTGGCAATGGGAACTCAGCCTTAGTGTGTTGCCTGCATGTTCTCACCCCATCTCTACCTTTTCCAGTCATGGAATGAGGGGCTATGTGAACAATCCCACTTGCAAATGATTCCTAAGCCATCTCTAAGCTGTCACAGAGGTAATTGGGTTTTGTTGTTGTTGTTTAGTGTATGTGAATGCAGCTCTACTTATATCATATTTTCTAATAAGGCTTCAACTAAGCCAAATTTAGTCTGAAGCATTAGAAGCAAATTTCTATGCTGCTTCTAACAAGATCCATTCTATTCACTTCTGTGATCATGAACAGAAAGGTTTAATTTTACTTATCATCAAAGGGTATGTTCTTCTTCCTTGAGAAGAATCTGCCTTGGAATTTTGTAGACTCCTTTTCTCCTTGAAGAATCTACAATTTCTTTTGCTTAAATCTTCCAGAAAGACAGATATGAAAACCCAGGGATTACAATTGTTTGATTCAATCCCTGGATTTATATATATCTCTAAATGCAAAATTTCAGCCAAAAAGAGCTAAGTTACTGCAAAATAAAAAGGAAGTTCCCAGATTTGTTTCCTGGAAGGAATCAGAAAGAATGTGTTGTGTGTTTATTGTTCATTCATCCAACCTAAAGAGGAAGAAAAATAGAAGCATTAGGTAGTGAGCAGAGAAGAAGGCTTATTTTGAGTTTAGAAGAATTCTACTGTCTTGTCAGCCAGACACTCCAATGGCCTATATGACAAATTTTGTTATTAAGAAGGCAGACAGAATAACCTGTGAGGCAAAACAGCAGTTCCCTGGAGAAATAATGTATTCCTTCTTAGCCAGGTGGAATAGATGGCTGTTTTGTCTGGATTCACACTAAGAATTACATTTTTCTGCCAACCACTCCAATGGCCTATCTGACAAATTTGGTCATTGAATAAATCCACCAAGGCTGCCTGAGCCAGCAGCAAGTAACTCCTCTTAAGAGAAGGAGGAGGAGGAGGAGAGTTGGCTTTTCTATCCCGCTTTTCTCACCCATTTAAGGGGACTCAAAGCATCTGACAAAGCTTTTCTATTCTTCTCCCTACAACAGAACACCCTGTGAGGTAGGTGGGGCTGTGAGAGCTCAGAAGGAAGCTGTGACTAGAAATTGATCCCGGTGATAGGTATTCCCAGATAAGAGTCCAGCTCCTTAACCACTAGACCAAGATAAGCTTAAAGAGTAACTGAAAAGCAACTGCTACATCACATTTATAGCTGACTTGTATCAAGGTAGCCTGGTATTTCTTTTAAAAAGCAAAACAGGGGTTTTATATGTCTTTTTAAAAGGCACAGGCCTTTTGGTTGCTTTAAACAGGTTGCCAAACACACATGTGTATTTTGCTTCTAATGCAAATATGATATCCAAACATTAAGTCTGTTCAGTTCAATAACGAACACTTCAAACACCCCTGTTTGCTGTGAACTGCAAGCTAACTACCAAGCCCAATTCAAGGTACTGACTCTGACTTACAAGGCCCTAAATGACTTGGACCCCAAATATCTAAAGGAACGCCTTCTCCCATACCGACCTGCCCGTGCCTTAAGATCAACCAATGAGGCCCTCCTGGTTGTCCCACCACCTTCAGTAGTGAGGTAGGTGGGCACCCAGGAGAGAGCCTTTTCTTTGATGCCCCCAGACTATGGAATAGCCCCTTCTTTACATATATTTAGGAAGGTGGTGAAGACACACTTTTTTACCCTGGCCTTTAGCTGACATGATTATATTTCCCATCCCAGCACAGATACCATCATTTTAAACATGCTGTGTATTGTTTTAGATTTGTGATTTTTTAACAAGTGCTTTTAATGTATATTCTGTTTTTAATCTGTTGTTTTAACTGTTGTTACCTGCCCAGAGATCTTTAGGCACACTAAAAACATTTTCACCTGCACTGTTATCTAGCCATATGCACATTGTCCAATATCTGCGCTTTTGATTCTTTTGTCCTACAGCATTTTTTGCTCAAATCCCTAACCTATCAAAATCCTTCTAGAATAAAGAGGTTGAAGAGATGCCAAAGTACTAAGATAATCTTTGCCAAGATCCACTAGGCACTGTAGGACTGATCTAGTAGTTCAAGTATCACACATCTGTGTTTCCCTACGCACGGGATATTCATTGTCTTGTGCCCTAGGAGTACCTGCTTCTCCAATGTAGTCTTGTGGTTAGAGTGGCAGGCTCTTATCTTGAGTCTCCCAGTTCAATTCTGCACTCTTCCATGAAGCCAGTTGGGTGACCTTGGGAAAGTCACAGCTCTCTTTCTGAGTTTTCACAGCCCTACGTGTCTCACAGGGTTTCTGTTGTGGGGAGAAGAACAGAAAGTTTGTCAGTTGCCTTGAGTCCCCCTAAGGGTGAGAAAAGTAGGGTATAAAAGCCAACCCTTCTTCTTCCCCCTCCCAAAAGAAAAATCTGGAAGGAAGCAGGGAGGGGAAACTGAGAGAAGTGCTTACAAGCCCCTTCATGAATTGAAATATAGTGGCAATCTTTTGCTCATCAGAATGCCGACTTCTGTTAAAGTCTTTTGCCACAATCTCTGCATAATCTGCACACATTTTTACCCCAAGCATCGCATCTGCCAAAGCTTTAGGAAAGCAGCCAAAAAAATAGGTGTTCCTTTGATGTGCCTTAAGAAGAAAAAGCTTTTGAAGCCAGGACAGGAGTTCTACCTTTGGGTGGTGGGGGAATTATAACATTCCTCATTGCAAACCTTTACTAACTACAATGTCAATTCAAAGTCAGTGTTGCAATACTGCCCACACAGAAGTTACTCCCTTGGGACTAGATATTAACCAGCCTCGCCACAATTGACGCAGGAGATCAAGTGGCATCTATCAACTTTGCGCATGACAAGGTAAGGACGTTTCAACAGGTACTTCATGAGTTGCTTCTAGGGATGTCTTGCACCCCTCTTCGGTTAATGGGCAACAGTGCATCCTCCCCCCACCCCGATTGCTATCCATTGTTTATATACGTAGAGTAACTTGGCAAATGTATTTATATCCATTACCAACTAATGAAATGTAACTGGCTGACAACAGGCTAGAGTGCTGCCAAAATCAAACATGAGGCCTGCAGATGTCCCTGGGAACAGAAAGCAAAGCCCCCTTTGGAGGGGTTAGTGCAGCACAAAGGGTTAGCTTTAAATTTGGTACAGATGCTAAACTTGCCATTTGAAATCCATTTTGTTAGCGGATGGGTTCCTTTCAAAGAGAAAAGCATAAATTCAATCAGAAACTCAGGCACTTAACATTTTCTGCTGCCCCAAATTATGTGACTCAGGTTGTTTCGATACATTACCATTTGTCCATGCCTCAAGGGCAATGGACAAAAAGAAAAATAAGAGTTGACTTTGACACAAGGAAAGCCTAACCTCACTAGTTCTATTAATTACTTGAACTAACATCACTTTCTGCTTGCAAGGTTAAAGTTGGGATCAAATCAACCTTCTTCTTCAAACAGCACTGGTGCTTTTTAGGGACGTGCGCAAATACTTATAACACTCAAAGTCTAGACATTGAAATTTGAATTGAATGTTGGCACATTCAAAGTCTGACATTTGAATTCGAATCAAATGTTTTGCTACATTGGTATGAAGCTTCATATGGGATTTGTATGCTATTTGTATGCATTCACATGGGATTCATATGGGATTAAACATTCATATCGAATATGATTCCTACCACATTCGAAGGGGATCTATTCAAATGATTACTAATTTTCTTGCATTTGATTTGATATGAATCAAATTAAAAAAGAACATTCATACATATCCTTAGTGCTTTTGTGAAGCCCAGGGAAGAAGGTGTTCTTTCTCTTTATCATTAGTTGAAGCACAATTTTACAAAATTGTATTTTGTAATTTGTACTTCCCAAGGTCCATAATATTTAATTGATGTCGCTTGCTTCCACATGGTCCCTCAGGACAGTGCCAGTGGGAATGAAGTGAATGCTTGGCATTATGCACACCAAAGGAGGGCCCGGCCCCTCTTGGTATAAGTATCCATTCAGACACCACACATAGTACACTCCCAGGCTTGAAAACTGCACCCAGAAGCCCAAGTGTCCCCAAACATTTCCAGCCTGTGCTCCACTCCAGCCGATGCCATGCAGACATGCAGTAGTGGATGGACCAGACTATCTTGTGCTCCAAAACCCAGCACCAGTTTTCTGGGCTTTATAAATGGCCTATTTCAGGGCCATTTCAGAGCACACCAGTTGTGGCCTGCATCACCATGTCCCTGACAGATTAGCCATATATTCATTTAAAAATGTGATATTTGAAACTAGAGAGAGATCCATGTGCCCCTAAATTAATTCTGGATCCAACAGTTTTTATGGGAATGGCAGCAGTGTAGTGGTAGAGCAAACTGCCTGGAAAGCAGAGGGTTGCTGGTTTGATAACCAGATTCTCCCTGGAAGTAGGTTCTGGCACACCACTTCTGTATCTCTGCCAAGAAAACTGCATAGAGATGCCAATACAGCCAGTGAGAGGTCAGTCACGATTCAGTGGTTCCCAACAACACATGATGCCCTTGTAGCACTATGAATGCACTATAAAGAAGCAGCGCCCCATGCCCTTTCTCTCCCATGATGCATGCAGGGTGCAGCAAAAGTGCAACATACATATGGACCCAGACTTGTCCCTCAGCTATCAGTTTGGATGGTGAACTCAAGTGCAAATGTAGCTCTCCAACCACAAGGTAACATTCATAAGTGCTTCCTTTTTCTAGAAAATTAAGTTTAGATACAGTTTTTAAGAAAGGCAATGAAATAGTTATTTATTTCCAGACAGATGGATTTACAGATTGCAATAATAAACGGAATAATTGACAAGAGTTTTCTGTTGTTGTTTTCTCCTTCTTTTTATACAAATTGGCTTCATACATGTTTTTGTTCAAAAACATCTGAAGGAACATTGTTATTTGGTTGAATGCAATTTTTATACAAAAGAACCATTGGTCATTAGTAGCAACTGTAGCTGGCAATGGCGGTTCTTAAGCAGTGCCAAAAGAAACAAAAAATGCAGCACAAGGGGGGGAAAGGATAAAAAAGAATCCATTTTGCCTAAATATCTATCTGGGTTTGCTTAAACAGATGTAGACCTGGAGATGATTACTAAGGCTGCATCCAGACAGGGTCAAAAAGCAGTAAGTCTTTTTTATTGTACCTGAATTGCCAAACATTATCACAGTACTCCTGATTCTGTCCCAGAATAATAGACTCATTATTCCAATGAAACTATCGCAGCACAATATCCTATTATTTTATAATTGCACTTTTGTCTCAATTACACCAAGAGTGTAGCCTGAGCTGTCGCTACCCAGAAACACTTCATTTGCTATTTATTGGTCATCCATATGGCATGATGGAAAGGCTGTGTCACATGGAAAGAAAACCTCACAGTTGTGATGCTCCGCTGCTGTGGGGAATGCTAAAATACAGAATATTAATCTAATGTATAAATAATGTGTGATAATTTTGGATGTGCTTTATACTAGTAAATCAATAAATTGCAGAATAACAAAGTTTGAAGACAGCTAAATGTAAACAGAAATGCAGTAACAGAAACTACACTCTGCTGTCCTATCTGTTGATGGGTAAATTCAACCCCCCCTTTTTTTTGTTTTTCTGAAGGCTCTTAACCTTTAAGCTGAACTTGGACTATGCAATGGTTCAAAAGAGGAATTCTTCAAATAGACAACTGACTGTTGACAGCCTTTCAAATGCACAACTACCCTCTGTGAAGAGAGGATCTTCCAGGAGAGTCAATACTCGCACTAGAACTTTCCCACTAACTTTCCTCACACAGGAAACAACAGTCAGGCATGATGATATGGATGCCTTAATCCTTGTCCTGCCGGAAGCGGTTAATGCTTCAGAGTGCTTTCATGGGGATGGTCCCTCTGAGACTCAGTATTAAGGCAGGTGCCACATAAACAAATAGACTGACAGTTACCTTATCTAGATGAAGTGAACTAAACTGTACGCAATCCACAAGAAGGTTTCAACATCTCATCTTGTATCAATAGAAGGCATTTTGAAGAGAAGCAGAAAGTCAGGGGTGATAGAATGCTGGAAGAACTGGGCTCTTTGAGGTCAAGGCTAGAGAGAAAAGTCTGAAGACGATCTTCCTTCCTTACAGCCCTTGTAACATTCTTAGCATGTTTTGTGTCTTTGGAAATGAGTATCAGATGTGATTGAGAGAATTGCATGTCCTATTGGCTCACCATTTGTCAATGTCCTTCTGATGAAACAAACAACAGGCAGGGATTAAGGCAAGGAGATTTATGTCTTCTGACCGGCTCAATGTTCTCCACTATTTTTCTTCATTATTTCTGACATGTCCCCTGTCATCCTGTGAACTTCTGGAAGGGTCGACTAAATGCCCTGATGTCAAATCAGGGAAGAAGAAAAAGTAGAGGAACTGTTCTTAGAAGTTTGAATAATAATATTGACAAAGTATCTGAAAATGGACAGAGGTGAATCCAGAAGTTAGACTGAATCTATTTTGGATTAACTCATCATCCTCATATTAATATTTTTCCTCAGATGCACTTTGAAAATGTTTATTATACAGATGGGTGGTTAATATACTCAGCTGTCACAGCCACAAAAGACTCTTCATTTAATATGTCTGCCAGAGAGCGTTGAAGACCAGCTAGGGGGTAGATGAGGTTTTCGAAAACATGTCAGAAACTCTCTCCTCATGAAGTGGCATCATGTGGCTTTGCAAATGTTTTTGGATTCTACCATCCATCTTAGGTGTATAACAGGTCAGCTGTCTGGAATGATGGCATTTGGAGAACTAAAGAACATGGGCAGCCCTGTTGTATGGGCAGAAATTTCCTAGTGAAGAAACTGGTATTTTGATTGTTGAGAGGTTCAGGCATCCACACATCATTTAGAAAATTAAATTGTAATTTGAAACCTGCTTTTGTTTGTATGTTTCCCAGAGCAATTAAGGTGGTAGAAGAATGAAGCTGCAGAGAAGGAAACCCTTTTTTTGTGCAACCCAGTTGCTGCACTGCCACACTCCTGCCAGCCAACCTCAGCAAAAAAAAAAAGAAGAAGAAGAAGAAGAAGAAGAAGAAGAAGAAGAAGAAGAAGAAGAAGAAGAAGAAGAAGAAGAAGAAGAAGAAGAAGAAGAAGAAGAAGAAGAAGTTTCTATCTCTAATTGTAGTGGATCTGGGGACACTTTCTGCACTTACCAGGTTTTGATCAACATAGCTAAACCTGGATTAATCAGACTTCCTGATTCTGATCATGGGGAGACATGGGCCGGATAAGCATTGTCTGCACTGATAGCCCTGATTTGACCCGCACCTCCCCAAGGCTGCTAAGCGTGGGTGAGCTTTGCACGTGCCCCTCCCCAACCACAACAGCTAGCAGTAACAGTTCCTGGCCATGGAGCTGGAAGGGGGCGTTTTCAGTGGTGCAGTGAATAGCAGCCTCCCCACATACCCCAAAGACTAGGAACGTTTGCTGCTAGTTGTCAGGGTTGTAGGGGAGCTGGTGTTCAGCAGTACACCATAGCATGCCACTGAAAAACATCTCCCCAAGCCCCAAGACTGGGAACATTCACTCCTAGCTGGGGGGAGGGGGTCAGCAGTATGCTATATTGCATCACTAAATGGCAGCCCCAGTACTGGATCACAAAGGCATGCCACCTGCAAGCCTCCATGATCCAGAACAAAACCTTTAGTCTGGTTGTAAACTTGATTTAATGAGTCTAGTATAAATCTGGATTAAAGGCCAGCACCATCTTGTGCAAATGGAGCCAAACTAAAAGGGGCAGGGCCTCTTTCATCTGCATTATTGTGTGGAAGAGGGGTCCCAGGATCTGGTCAAGGGGCCCTTTGAAATCTGGATCTACAGATAAGTGCAGAAAGGGCTTTGCACTTAACTGTATCTGTTTATAAGTAAATTGTACTCTGTTTAGTAAAGTGTGCTAGGATTGCAGCTTTACATTTATTAATTTATATTAGAATAGTAATGTATTTGACCATTGCTTCTGCTCTTTGACTAAACTCATTAATACATATCTCTATGTGCATACACTATAGCCTGTGGATGAGGCTATAATACTTTCTGCACTTGCCTGCTGTTAATCCATATCAGTGAGGCCAGAATAGCCACTGATCCAGATTGTGAAGAGGCATGGACAGGATCAACACAGTCTGCACTGAAAGTGCTAATTAAGATTGCCCATGCCACATGGCCTCAAACTTGCATGAGTCCCACAGGCACATCCCAAGGCACTGGTCACCCTGGTAATGAAAATTAATTGGTGCTAACCAAGTTTAAGGGCCTTTTAAATCCAGATTACTGATGCATGCAGAAATGGTCTATAATGGCTTATAGGTGTCAAGATCACCTTTCTAGGCCCCATTTCAAAGACACAGAGACTTACTTCACAGCAGCATGTCAGTGTTTATTGATTAAAAACCAGTCAGAATACAGTAGTCACATCTACCTTACAACTTTTTCTTGCCAATTTAACCTGGGCAATTCACACATTAAACCACCCAAGTTAGCTCCCCCTTTTCTCTCAGGCCTGGAGCAGCCTTGAGACAGTACCAGTTCCAATTATCCCATTATAGTTACACTCTTATCATAATAGCAAAGGGTGAGTGGCATTAATAAGGAATGCAGACAGACATTGACTGGTATTATAGTGTTTCAAAGATGGCAGTGCAATGGCGAGGCTGATAGATCTATTTGATTATTTTCTAGGGCTCTTCCCATTCTTCTTCTGGGACCTTTTTGTCTGCACCTTGGAATGAATCAGTGAAGTACCCATTTCTCCATACTCTTCTTAATCCACGATGGATGAAGGAGTGGACTTCATCCATAAGCGGACCACAGTCCTTATTCTGCACAACAAAGGAAGTGCAGACAGGAGACCCTCATAGGCCCAAATGCTATCAGAAACCCATCCTGACAGCAAAAGTTGAGACACCACTGAAAGTGGCACCAGGGGTTGATACACTGGGAGTTGATACACAACTGAAAATGACACTGGGAGTTCATAGGCCACTGAACCAGACCCTCCCAGCTAGTGCAAAGGCCAAGAACGTTCATTCCTGGCATTCAAAAGCTGGGCACAGCCTTTCAAACCAGCAGTCAGGGATGTGACAGGTTGTACAAATACTAGTAGCCTGCTTCAACATGCCCCACATCTACAGGCCTGTGCTATGTGGGCTACGACAGCCCATATAATGTAGAAAGACCCTGTGGTTTGAATCTGTTTTAATTTACAGTTAGCCTTTGAAGTTCTGAGATGTGTTTCTTTCTCTCTCTTTTGCTGAACAGAGATAAATTCATTAATTAGAATTGGTGTAGAGCTATAAATTACTTATCATCAGTTGTTTTCTTCTTGTCTCCTATCAAAGCACCTCTGCATACTCTGCATTGTCCATTTCAATGTGGTACTGAAAGACTGGACGCTGACCACATAAAGACATACAGGAGTAAGACATTTCAAGTTCACACACACACCATTCTCAAGCATAAAATCTTTAATGGCAGTAGTGTACATTGTACACAAACACACTCATGATGTGTCCATTCGTATTACAGAGCCTGCAAGGCACTATATTTTTTTAATCTCCCCTTGTTGGCTTATAAAGGTTTGGCTTGAGAGACTATATTTAAGGTTCAGCCAATATATTTATGATTAGATAACTGAATCATTGTGCCACAGAATACTAGAGCAGTGTGACTGCTATATTTTGTGGTGAGCAATGTTTTCAAACATCAACAATTACTTTCTCAGAGAGAAAAAGAGAGAGAGTTTTTACCATAAGAAAATACTTGAATCCCCAGCTTTGTAGGAAAAAAAATCCATCGCAGTGGAGGTGATGTGGCTCCTAAAGAAATATAAGCAAATCTGACATGTCTATAGATGACTCTAAACATTGTCTTCAATTTATCCTGGTTGTCCTTCATGAATGTAAACTATTGCTAAGGTTAGGAACCCTTCCGTTTTCACAGTCTGTCAATCTAGCACCTTTCACTATCGTTGGATTCATTATTTTTAAAGAAGGAAAGGATTACAAAAACAAACATAGCACTTCCCTGCTTTCAGGCAATAGCTGAAAGTCACCGATCTGCTTGCAAAATCACCTGCCACTTTGAAAATGACAGAACTATGCTTAGTGCTGCTTAGAATCTGTCTAGAGTAACCTTGGGGGGAAATGAACTCATGGGAGCTCTAGGGTGGCACATTTCTGGATGGCTGTACTATTGTCCACTATTCAGTTTTAATATTTGTGGGGTTTGAGCATCTTTGAATGCATAATTGCACAGGATTGTGCTATCTGAAATGAACTGGAGAATGACTTTCCACTACAAGTCTCCCGCTAGGTGAGAGGTAGTTGAAACTGCTAACTACAGTCACTTCAGAAGCACTTCTTACCGTTCTGAGTTAATTCACTTCTAGGTTATCAGTCTACTGCTTGAAAGGTGCTACACTGACACAGTGTGGAAATGGGATATAGGAAATAAGCAGCACACCTCTGGTGTTGCTTCCAGGCACCCAGTAAAATGCTGGTTGACATGGTATACTGGTCCACAGCTTGCACATGGATCGTGCAGACACTGCACTTTTAGTTCCATGTTTTAGTCTCTGCACAGGGCTGAGAATGATATCCCTCTCCTCACTCTGCTTTTTCCTCCCTAACATTTTAGTGAAAATTTACAGAAGAGAAGTTTGTGGAGGGTAAGAATTCTTTTCCAGTCTTCACTATGGCTGCATCCCCAAAAGACTTATTTACTTCTCCACTGTCACTCTACTGTCACTCTATTGAAGTGGACTTCTTGGTTATTTTACTATTTAGAATAGCCTGTGGATGAAGAAATAACATAAGTTGAGTATTCCAGGCATGGGATCAGTTTTAAACCATTTTTAGATCACCAGTACAACCCAGTCCAAATAAAAGCCTCCATATTCCTGTTGTAAGGAACACTAGCCACCTTCCTTCAGTTAATTTCAACTAGAGCCCATAAAGTGCATCCAGTGCAGAATCCTGTTTCTGCCCATTACCACCTTGCTACTATTCCTGCGTCTGACTGACAAGTTAACAAGCTTTCAAGATTTGTACAGTATCTTTGCCTGCTTTAAAACTTTGTTGCTGGCTGTTTTACTATATTAAATTGCTGTTTTTAGTAAAGACTGACTTTTTTTTACTTTTAAATGTTCAGAACTCCTTCCTTTGATCATCTACCTATGACTCAACATCAGCCAATTCCAGAATTGTGAAGCCAAGCTTATATACTTTAAGATCCCTAGGGTGAACTAGCAAGAGTAATTTCCTAAACCAGTGAGTCCCAGTTCATTCCCTAACAAAGTATTTGTGCCTATCCATCCCACAGGAGGCCACTAAAAGCAATGGGAAGTACCTTAAGCAGCAGCCAAACACTGTACACCTCATGGTGGCTCCCAGCCTTTCTAGGAATGCAGCAACAAGCTATGCCACTCCTTGGATTGCTGGTAATACCACAGTTGGGGCAAGTTCCCATTACCACTTAAAACTGTTTAAAAATGGTTTGGATCCTCGTCGTTCCCACTCCCAATCAATTAAAACTGTTTAAAAATGGTTTGGATCCTCATCGTCCCCATTTTTAAACCATTTTAAAAATGAAACAGACTACTGTTTCAATGTAACAATTCAGCCACTTCTCACCTGAGGATGGTGGCTGTGGAGGTGGAGCGGGTGAACGGGGCTTGAATTGCAGCTTCCCCAATCTGTTTTTTTTGGAAGTGTTTTAAGTGTTTAGAGTAGGGACACAAAATCGGGGCTGAATCCGGTGTTTGCTTCCTTTTAATGTGCTTTACATATCGATATAAATCCTGATGTAAATCTCGATGTATATTGCGCTTTATTCCTTGAATGGGAACTCGCCCTTGGTAGTTGTTACTACTGCATTAGTGCAGCTTCTGTAGAGAGCCGGTTGGTAAGTCACCTCCTCCCTTCTCTGTGCATCCACATAGGAGAGGGGGAATGACATTCCACAATGATTACAAATAACAAATTTTAGGGTGGCAAAGGCCAGTAGGATACTGGAGCATTTGAATACCTCACCCCCTGGCCAACCTGAACCTCTCACTTTCAGGCAATTTGAGTAAAGCCTAGATGTTGTTAGTCTACAAACCCCATCTTCCACTATCACTGCCCTTGCTGCCTGGAATTCAACAATACATAGAAAGTTACAGATTCCCAAAACAGACCGAATGCAGAAAATGGTTTTTGTTCTTGCTAATACAGTTTATTTGTGGTTATTCAGTTGTGTCTCTCTCTGCAATGCCCCCTTAACCCTCAGAAAATTTCATTTCTCTCCCAAACTTGAGATAACTAAGCCCCTGTTCCCACTGGGATTTTTTGGCATGTCCAAACCATTTTCAGAACACTCTGTCCACATTGAAAAGTGGCTTTCTGCATTAAAAAGAGAAGTAAAACTGGAAAAATGAATTAAAAAAAAACACTGGTTCAAACAACTCTCGCTCCCATTTTTCTCAATAACATGCTTTATTTTTTCCTTTGGAAATGCTACAAATGAAGTGTATGGTGCCAATGCCTCACCCTCCCTCCCTCCCTCCCACTGTATTGTAACCAGTTCCCTGGCCGAGCCCTCTCTGATGCCGATACCTGCAACCACCCTGCCTGCCCACCCACCTGCCTGCAAGCCATTATCTGCTGTCCTGCACCAAAGGGCAAAGCATAGGCCTGGAACAGCCCCGCTGAAGTATGTGGTACCCACGCCTCCCCCCCCCACTGTATCGGCCTCCACTTTGCCATTGCACCCACACCCGCTGCATCACTGCTGCCGCCTCGCAGCAGCATGGGGCATGGGGAGGAGGAACACCAGGCATTGGGTGGGCAGGCAAGTGGGCGAGCAAGTGCTGCACTTTCTTCCGTCCATTTTTTTCTGCTGCCACTAATTCCGCCGTGCCTCTGCTGAGCTCCGCTTTTAAAAGTGGAATTAACAAAAAAAAAAAAAAATGGGAACGAGCATAATGTGCGTTCGCATCCATTTTTCTTAATTCCACTTTAATTTCCTCAAGTGGGATCACAGCCTAGATACTATAATTAAAATTCAAACTCAAAGATTTCTAGACTCTGGCTGCATTCCCATCTAGCAAAAATAATAAGGCATTTCAAAAGTGCCTTAGAGACATCTGCCTATGGTACCCATCTTCTTATGTCATCTCTAATCCATACT
>MTQE01003428.1:2434800-2453353 GCA_014337955.1 Aspidoscelis marmoratus
AAAAAAAAAAAAAACCTTCTCTAAGGGAGCATCAAAGTGGAATTGTTCCCACACCAGCTTTCCCTTTCCCCCTTCTAATGAACATTCTGGGTTAGAAAAGGTAGATTAGAGAAGGCTTGGGAATATGAGGGCCACGCACTGTCTCTCTGGGTTGCTCCTTTTGTCTGATCCCAGCCTGAGAGAAGGTCATATTGCTCTCATGTTTGCAGACAGCTCTTCATTCCTATTTAGGCTTACAAAAAAGATCACAAGAGAACTCAGACTCAGGTGTAGATGACCAAACATGAAATGCTTCCCCATGATTCTTTGCTTAACATGTGTGCCTGAAACTTTGCTAAGATATGACAAGGATGAAGTGAGAATGTTTGCAAGGCCCTTCATAACAGGCATGATATATAGCTTTATAATCTATTAATAACACACTCCACAGGTGTGGGAAATATGTGTACAAATGTGCATATCATTTAGGTAGATTTTGCCCAGGAAGCCCAAGAAGTGTGAAGTACAAAGTACAGCAGGCATGTTAAAACCAGGGATGAGGGAACAATACTTTGATCAAATCAGAACCTGAAGGTAAATATCCCCTGAAATGCAAGATCTGGAGGAATTAAGCTGTACTGGGGGCAAGGGAGCTGAGTCAGAGGAGAGATTTGCTGTTTTATATCCAATCAGGGATCAAAGGCCCATAGTAAATGTGAAGCAGGTATTGAAAACTCCAAGAAGATTTTGACGAAGGGTTATGGAGATACATGGGTGGCCACAGCTAGACTTTTTGCCATCCTCAATTTCTCTAGGTGTCATGAAGATTGGTGGGAAAATGTTACTGATTGCAACAATGACATAAGACTAAAGAATTCCCGTAAAAAGGCACTACTGATTCTCCTTAATTATGTTTCTTCCTTCCTCCAGAAAGTTAAGAAAAACATTTAAATGTTCCTTTTATCCTCAAGAAAAAGGATATTGTTCTTGAAGCCCTCCAGATATAGGACTTAGGGATTGGAGCTCATTTATTCCACATTATAAATTCATGCACACCAGATGCACAGCCATATTATCCATTAGGCATAATACGCACAGTGCCTAAGGCAATCTTTGGGGACTCTTTAAAGATCTACAAAATGTTTTAAGTTAAAAAATGTATATACAGTATCTGACAATATGAAATTAGGGAGGTCCCAAAATTGTGTTAAGCCATTCTGAAGCCAAGGACTGTTAAGTGCTTTCTTTCACAGCCCTAGTTCTATTTGGCTTACCTATGTTACTCATGAGTAAAACTGCAAAGCAAGGAACTTACCCGCTTCCCCACTCTTCATCACTGCCATTATAGGCTGCTTTATGAGTGGGGCCTGCACTGTGTTATTTCATTGCGCATGTACAATCACATACTGAGGCTCCCTGCCCATATGCACAGTGTCTCACACACATCCTCAATAGTCTGGAGCAAATGGTCTTTTCTGCATGGCACTACCGCACAGGTAATCTGCTCCAAGGACTGTTTGCATTGTGGTCTGGGTCTGCCCATTCCAGCCAGGGCTTTTCAGCAGAGAACCCAGTGACATTATACACTGGCCCACAGAAGGGTGCTTGTGTCTGCATATTCTCCACAGCCTAATATACCATAGCTAAAAATGAGTGGACCACATAAAGACAATGCACCAGTAGAGCAGGATGCAGCCTGATTCCATGCAGATAGGCTGGTCTATGAAGTGACATGATCTTCAGTAAACCAGTCCACCCTCCAGAACAATCCGTTCCACGGGCTGCACTAGACCAGTTCAGTGGCCAGTACAGAAAGGGCCACTGTGGCTGTTTAGAACAACTGGAAATGATTCTGAAAAAGTGCCTCCTTGAGCTATGAAAAACCAAAATGAATAGCAAAAGGTCACACTGTAAGTTTATATATTCAACTTTTATTTACTCTCATTCCCTCTAAGCCCCAGAGCAATTTACAACAATAAAATGGTAAAAGCATAAAATCAAGTGTGATAACTATCCTAATAACTAGTCGGCCAAGAAATAAAAAGCAAGTGTCTGGTTTCATAAATATACTTTTAGTGACCTCTGAAAGCTCAATAGAGTTTGTGATATTTCAGAAGGGGAAACTTTCCCAAAGTGGGCAGCTCAACAGAAAAAGATATCAGATGAATCTTTACAGGCAGCACAATAATCAATAAATCTTCATTTGAAGCTCTCGGGAGCTGGGCAGACCCATTTGGGAAGGTGTGTGTACATCAGTCTACTTAACTAAGCAAGGATTTAACTATGGATTTACCAGTACTGGCCTAAATCCAACACTCAACAGCTATGCCACTATATAAATAATTGTATCGAATAGACAAAGAAATGTCCCAGACTCCTTCTGAGCATGTAGACTGAAGAAGCAACCTTAATATGCCCTGTAGATTAATAGTATGTTATAATTTGAAAAGCAGCTCATAGCACTATCTATATTTACACTTAAAGTCCTATTATCCAACATTATTGGAACAAATAATGACAATATCTTCATGGCAATTGTACGCCACATACATGCAGCGACATCATCCCAAAACACACAAAGGCACAGTAGTAAGAAGAACACTGACAATGCTTCCTGCCATTCCTCCAGTGTCAGTGTGGGTGGCACTATTGGCCCTTCTTTTCAGTCACACTCATGTGGTCACACATATGGCTTTCCTGGTGCTATTTCTTTGAACACGAGGAATGGCCAACTTCCAGGGCCACATCCTGTGTTTGATGAAACCATCCCAGTCACAAATATCACAGCTGGGGAATGAAAGTACCACAGCTGTGATATTTCTGTAGCAGCCGGAAAGTGAATGGCACACTGACACTCTAAGAAGGCCCCAGTGAAGGTAGAGCCCTTCTTAGAGCACTGCTGACCGCCTCTGTCCAAATCCTGCCTATGTTTCAATCCTGATCCTGTAGGTGGCACCAGGTAGCCATTTTCTGGATACTTCTCTTCCTGTTCCAAATACCAACAACTAGGAGCTGTGACTGGAGAGTTAGAAAGGTGTAAGTCAGAACTGAAGGCAGGAAGGAAAGAATGACCATGAAGCAAAAGATGTCAGAGGAACACAGAATACTAGAATGAAAATGGGGATCAGCTGAAGAAGTAATGTTTAACTAGGGTGGTGTAGTAGATATTGCAACTGATTTGGATGGATAACATCCAGGGCTGTTTCCACGTGGCACGGGCTATCCCACATTTTGCAAAGTACTCTGGCTCACACTAGCACAGGTCTATCCA
The DNA here is from genome assembly GCA_014337955.1 of Aspidoscelis marmoratus. Lineage (NCBI taxonomy): Eukaryota > Metazoa > Chordata > Lepidosauria > Squamata > Teiidae > Aspidoscelis > Aspidoscelis marmoratus. The sequence goes on from MTQE01003428.1 coordinate 2,438,051, forward strand.
CATTTTGAACAGCCTATTTAGTCCCAGCTGCCGGGACCAGCTTTTGAAGAATAAGCCCAGCCCTCAAATACTGGAACTACCACATGACTCGGATCAGGTGCCCTATCTCAACCTATTGGTCTGTACAATAAGGACAGAACATACTATGAAAGGGGAAGGGCTTATTCTACTCTGAACTAATGTGTGGAAAGCAAGCCCTGGATCCCTTGATAGGCTGGGATAATGGCTCATGCGGAAAGGGTGCAGGTTCAGATCCCTGCACAGTTACAAAGCTCACTTTAGGACCATGTTTCTAACCTCCCTAGGCTATTATGAGGCAAAATTGTAAAGGAGATCATACAATTTCGATTGGGGGGGGGAGGAAAGGGACGGAGGGAGGATATATAGTGTATTGGAGTCTGGAGTATGGATTTTTCAGTGAGTAGGGAGGAAGTGGAGTGTAAGGTTAAGGAGGTTAATAAGTTATTTAGTTCTAAGCTGCAGGAATGGAATATGAAGGTCCTTCATTGATGGTACCATACTCCCCTGCAGTTGTCACACATAATGCCAATGTTTTCTTTGGACTGTTGGCATTGTTGTGGGTTGAGGGGACGTACATTCATATGTGGAGTGAACGCCTGGAGGTGTGGAATTTGGGGGCTGTGGTATTGGGTCAAATTTGGGATATGTTGAGGGTAAGCGTACCAGGAGATCCTAAATAATGTTTATTACAAATTTATTGGGACCACTGGGATCTGAGGGATTGTTTATGTATTGGATCAATTTTTGTGGGCAACAACATTGGTGATTGGGGCTCGTTGGAAAGAAGTCTAAATGGATGATTGAGAGGTGGTATGGGTATATTATTGATTTTTACAAATTTGATGTTTTCGGGGCACAGAGGCAGTTATATGTGGGAGAATGGAGGGGGCCCTCAGTATAAGAACAGTGGAGGACACTCTTTTTGGCTGTGCAGGCTGATGTTCTTCCAGAGCCATTGAAGATGGATTTTTTGTCAATCCAAGACAGCTTTCCAGTGACCTGATAGAAGGTAGGGTTGGGGGGTAAATGAGGGGAAAAGGGATATGTTTTTGTATGGTTTATTTGAAATGTTTTCTCAAATGTAGTGGCATGATTATGGGGGGGAGGAGGAATTGTAAAGGAATTAATGCAAAATCTGTCTTCCATTTTCTTAAAACATCCATTCCCTTGCCCATTATCTATAAGCTTTAGAATATGGTGTAATGTTGTGCTTCTATTGTTACAGCTTGGTCTTCCATGCTTGGCCTCTCCAGCACATAACAGAGGGTTTCTGCCTGTGCTTCCAAACTTCCATAGAAAGAACTTGACCTAGTTATCAGAAGCCTATGGTTTGGTGTTCAAGTAAGGAACTCCCTTGCATTCTTGTGCTTACAACAAAGCCTAGTCAAGTACTTAATGTTTTTTTCAAGGAGTACTTTGTGTAAGGACATTCAAAGATACCATTCAGTCATCCTGAAAGAAGTAAAAAGCAAAAAATAACCCCCCAGGCATAAGAATTTCACTGATAATTTTCTAACTCCTCTAATAATTTTCAGAATGATTTGTTCCCTCATTGGTGGAGATCAGTCGAAATGAGAAAGTTTTCTAATGTTTAACATTATAGGTATATAGCATTAGTGAATATGCTAAGCTCAGTGTTATATGCTTGGGATGCTTGTGTGATAATGATGCCAGGAGAACACAGCGAAGGTGATCCAACACACTCAAATACTAAGGTTAGACCATATTATCATCCTGTAAAACTGCTATTATTACCTCAGCCTGCTAAGAGCCTTTTGCAACTTTCACTTTGTTGAGGGACCATATGGGACCTATTAGTTGGGAGCACATAAAACTCTGAGCTATGTTTGCCACAAGTCCTGTTGTGTTTGCCCCTTGATCAAGAGACACCACTTTAGCAGCAGGGACTGACAACTGCTTGTGTTTCCTCTGTCAGCTCCAATAAACAAGAGCCCATTTGATACAGCGGGAGCCAGGGTGGTCAGGAGTACTATCCAGAAATAACACCTTTGGAGCTTAGTGTCTCTGCCAACCTAATGGCCAGTAAGATGCATAACACTTTAGGGAGGTTAGTCAGTGGGATATAAACTGGCACCAATAAATCACTGACCCTTTCCCTAGATGCCCTTTTAATGGTCAACTTACAAATGTGGCACATTTTTCAAGACACACAATCTTGGAATCATGCACTATTAACATTCTCCAAGTGACATTTTGGGGATAAATTGACTGCTGGGTGATTTTCTCAGATGATTAGGATTCATTCTTAGGAGGTGTGCTGGCAAGGAGCCAAGGCCTCCTACAGGCAGCATAGCCCCATGGACATAGATTCTCTCAATCCAGTGTCAAACCAGTCTGAGACTGAGGGCAATCCTAGTGTCAGGTGGTGCTGGAGATAGCATCCCCATTAGAAACCAATAAAGAGACTGCAATTGTGAGAGCTTGTAAAAGGCTTAAGTACTTTGGAGAAATAAGATAAACAGAAAGCATGTAATGGCTAGGAAGCCAGCAGTTTATTAGGCCCGTTCATACTCCATGAAGAAAATCATCCATTGCCTAAACTTCAGGCAACAAAAGACTAATTCCCGAACTCCAACTGAAAGACTTTCTTCAGCCCCATCACAAATTGCTCTCATGTCTGTCTTTTTGGAGCATTAAAAAAAAGCTACAGAACTGCATGCTGCAAATTCTTCACATACAAGGGTCTTAGCATATTCTGTCCCAGTTCTTGTTTGAAATTCAAAGTTCACTGATCTGCAAAAAAATTAACAGCAAAAAGTACCGCCTACACTCAGTAAAGAGTACTTTATATTCTTAGAACCAGTTTTTGTTGTTGTTTAAACAGAATAGGGAAGAACACATACCCACTATTTAAAATAGAGATCTTTATCTTTTAGTGATCATGAATAATTATGTTGAACCCCCAACCCCAATTCCAAGTCTGGCTTCCAGTTCACCTCTTCCTGCAAAGCTCCAGAAATGTCTAAGATTTCTTTGGCGAAGCAACACCTCTTCAGAAAGAACTCATTACAAAACCTATTTCCTGGGGTTGACTGTTTGACTTATTAGGCAAGGAACCAATCCATTAGCCTACAAAATACTTTAGAATTGTCATGTACTACCTAATTTCCAGAAGAGTTTTATTTGAAACCACTCTTGTTTGTCAGGTTTCTTATCCAATTCATGCAATGAAACAAGTGATGAGTCCACCTTCATTCTCAGAATGTATTAATTTACCAGTCAACTCCACTTAATTTCCAGATACCCTGGAAATTATACTAGAATTTCAATCAATAGGAACTTCAGTCATGCTTGTGATAGCAGTCCAACAGAAATAGTTCTGAACTGGAAAATTCCAGACATCTTTAGTATTAGTCTTCAATGCTTCTACACCTGTGAATTGCATCCATTATAGAAATAAGAAATGGAAAGGTCAGGTTCCCCAGCAGAACCCTGGCACCAATTTGGCACCAGCCCTATAATGAAGTACATAGGGCCCCTGAAAAGAACAGCCAAGGTAAATCTAATGATTGTGATTTTCTTTTAGCATTTGTTCTGGTTTATATTAGACTGATGCACCATCATCAAAGCATGTGGAAGCCACTTGCTTTGTATGGGAAAGGTTTCCTCCCACCATAAAACATAGCAACAGCTGTAGAAAAGAAAAATGTCTTCTTCTATAGCATGCCCAATCCAGATGTCACCACCTCAGCATTAAGACCTTTCCTGCTTTTTTAGCAACAAGACTGCAGAGAAGAGATATTTTTCCCCCATGTGGATTTATTTGGAAGAGTTATTTGTAGATTGCATTGAACTGAACTCCCTTTCATCCTGGTAACAGCTTCATTGATGTTTACAGCTGTCCGGGCATCACAGTTATTTCAGCATGGGGGAGAGGAACAGAACAGGAGGTTTACGTTGAACTGCTCCACTAAATATAACTTCTTCAATTCACTACAGTCCGTGCCGAGATACATTAAACAGTGGATTTTTACAAATGCCTCGTCATACCACAGACATAGACATGTCTTGCTAAAACAAGCATCTGTGGATGGAAAAAAGGCATTTAATTATTTGCTTTTACTTTACTATGATACTGATATGTATGCCTGATTTATTACAGCTGCCTCCACACAATGAATAAAAGGATATCCCTTGAGCAACCCTGAGGCCTAGTGTGCAAATGCGCCCACCTGCATCCAGACTGCAGACCAGTCCCAAAGCATGGAGTGTTCTCTCTCAGCACAGGGTGCAAGGAACAACACTGAAGGTGGATTATACTTACAATTGCCTCTTCCACTGCTACAAAGAATTATGATGATGAAGGAAACAAATTACCAGGGGCCCTTTCCACACTGCCTGGTTTAGTGTTGGACTAAAAATGCCTGACTTCTGGAGCCACTTCCAGTTCAACAGTTAATTGGCAAAGTTGGAAACCTCACAGTTGTGAAACTTCTGTCCTACAACTGTGAGGCTTCAGTGCCACTGAGGCGCTTGTTAGGTCCTTGGGTATCTCCCATATTATGGTAGGTCTGCAGTCACTCATCCTTCAGCAGCGTTTGTCCTATCTGTATGGATTTAGCCACAAGTGACATGCTATTCTTCCAGCACTACTAGTTCTAGATTAATACCCACCATTTCTAATTTCTCAGATCATCTTCTAGTTCTTTTAATGGTTTTTCTACCACTACTGGTGACTATTCTATTTATAAAGGACTCTTCTGGCACTTTAAAACAAGCATGCCTACTGTAACCAGATTTGATGCTTTCAATGGCAACTAGAATGAGTGCCTAGGTACATCCTCCAGGTTGGGGGGACTGGCAGGATACCTACCTCTAAAACCTATTTACAGGGATTCAAGAACAGATTAAGGTTTTGCCTTTGTCTTCTACTTGAGATGCCCATAAGCAGATGGGCTGTGGCCCAATCCAGCAGGGCTCTTCTTATGTCCATATGTTCTTAGGCATAGCATAAGGAATGCCTGAAAGAGACAGTGTAGCCCTAGTGTTCCCAACCCTTCTTTGATCCACCTTTTCTAGCACAGAAAAGGGGCAGCCTGGTGTATAAACAACCACACCTGGAAGCCTTCTCTAAGGGGGTGTCCCCATGCTGAAAAAAGTCCGACGCTGCCTTGGGAGCATCTCCGTGCAAAACCCTAATACAGGCAACACGTGAGACAATAAATGTTTTTAAAAAACCACTTAGCAAGTGTACTCCTTCCAAAATAGGAGGCTAGCACGTATTATCCTGGGGTCATGTGGATGCTCCCGGGTTATCTGGGGTGGAGCTTAGTGGCTGCAGTATTAGCGGACAGGGTTTTGCCTCTGCTTCCTGTTCCTGCCAGGTGCACTGCAATCAGCAGCCGCTTGGGGATTTCTTTAAATAAACAGCTACAGTTATTACAACCCCCTTCCCTGATAGCAAGTCTGGGACCTGAATTGGGAGAGAATTTTGAGCCAGTTGCGAGTGGGGGGTGCCTGCTGTCATGCCCTTTGTCATGCGGATGTGCGCACCTGCACTAACCTGTGGCAGCCAAGGAAAGGAATAATCTGCTTTTAGTTATGCTTTTAACTAACTTTTGGTTATGGTTTTAACTGTGGCAGCCAAGAAAAGGAATGATCTTTGTGTTCGTGGAGGTGCAACTGAGGCGTTTGTCATCACTGCAGTCGGCAGGACAGGTTATGGTGACACCAACTCGGCTTCCTATCAGGGGAGAGGGTGGGTGGGGAGAAAAAGATGCAGGTTCACACTGCGGCTTGCATGGGAACAGGCACGTACGATTTGAATCTCTGTTGCCCCAAACCACATGGGGATGCTTTATTGTGAGTTACTATGCGGTTTATATGACATGCATCACAAGCGAAGCAACCGGCTTCCTTGGGGACATGGCCTAAGTCATCTCAGAGATGATTTTTTTTTTTTAAGGCTATGTTCAGACATAACAAAAGAGACAGTATGTAGCCCTTGTGTTCCCAATCCTTCTCTAATCCACCTTTTCTACCATAGAATGTTCAAGAGAGGGAGGAGGGACAGACTGGGGTGTCAACAATTCCATCTTTAAGTCATCTGAGTCTTCTCAGAGATGCTTTTTTTTCTTTTCTTTTTTCTTTCTTTTTTTTCTGTGTCTGATAACAGCCTTAGTTAGGTCTACCAATGACACCCATTCCTACACTCATAGCTTAACTTGTGCTTTCCAATATCTTTGTGAGGCAAACCACTTTAATCATATGTTTAGGGAGATTACACAGGAAGTATTAATAACATATTCAGTGCTTGTCTATCAGTCACACAGGAAGGCATTTCATGCTAAACGTGCTGGAAGTGCATTTGGTCCATTGGAAACAGCTTTCCTGAAAAATGTAGTGATTTTTTTCATGCAAGCTGTAGATCAAGTGCTGTTTTCTCAGTTTTCCTTTTTAAACCTGAGCTCTGAAGCTTATAAATGCTATGTTGGGAAATGCCAAACATAATGGAAGAACATTTGTATTTGTTGTGGTCCACTACATGGGTTATATAAATGACCCCTACTATTAACAGAGGCCCTCTGACACAGAAAAGTTCCATTTAAAAAGAAAAACATCATATTCCACAGCATTCCTTCCAGATAGGGAGTAAAACTTGGGAATATCCCGGGGCTATGACAATCCCAAGATATTGGGATACTATCCCACAACGACATTATTGTCAGATAATCAACTCCCAACCCAGATTTTACAAAAAAAAAAAAATGTGAACACTTACCTATCCTGATGGCTACTTGCATGATCCACTACCCTGAGGCATGGTGGCCATGCATGCCCATGGGGTGATGACCACACACTTTCAGAATATTGCATCATGAAATATCCAGATGTATACATCATTCCATCAAAAGAACAACACTGTCAGACCAGTAAATGTTTCCTCTTTCCCTGCACTATTGCCCTGCCAACTGGGCAACAAGCAATAATTCCAGGAGTAGGATACTCCAGAATATTGCTAAATAGCATGATAAAGTAAAGAAGGCTCAACCCTGATTGGTGGACACTACTCATAAAACTATCCCCACTCACCCATAATTATACACCCTTGCCCCCACCTCTACTACAGCAGAAAGTGGTGACAGCAGGGAACTCAAATGCCCTTTAAAATTCATAATGCATCTTTCAAGTGACAACAGAGCACAAATCAACAGTACCTAATTTACACTCTATTAGCTGTGATCACCATGCTGTGAAAACTGTTTGAATGTGCATTAGAATTTGTGTATAGCCAGACCTTGAGTCAGAAGAGTCAGTTTAATTATTCAGCCAGTACCTGGAGGCAGTGGAGTGATAAACTGAAACTTAATCCAGACAAGACAAGGTACTGTGTTTTGCAGGGCCTTGTGTCAAGGAAGTACAGTAGCATCCAGTTCTAGATAAGGTTGCACTCCCTGGAAGAAACAAGTGCAAAGTTTGGGGCATCTAGATTCACCAAAGAGCCCTGAGTCACAGGTGGTAGCAGTAGCCAGGAACAGCTAGTCATATCTCTAGCTGGTTCATCAACTTTGGCTCTTCCTAAATAGAATCACTTTGACCATTAATCCCCACATGTTGGTATTCTTCAGGTTGGATTACTGTGATACATACTACATGAGGTTCCCTTGAAGGCAGTCTAGAAACTGCAACTGCTTCAGAATTCAGCAGCTACACTGCTTACAGCAATTTATGACCAGACACACATCATGACAGCCTTGAAAGATCTGCACTGATCACCTATTTATCATCAGACCTATTTCAAGAAACTGTCATTACAGAGCTTGGGCTCTAAATATTTGAAGCAGCGCCTCCTCCCATACAGAGCTTCCCAGCCATTGGACTCCTTTCTCTGTCATTTTCAGCTGTGGCAGTTCAAAGGAGGGCCTTCTTCATAATAGCGCCAGTTTTTGAAAGCACAGGAATTTGGCTGTTAATTTTCTTTCTACCATTTCTTTCTACTGTACTTTTTAGTTTTACAGTTTTAACTCCTATATTTTGATTGTAAACCATCCAGAGACCGGACAGGCATAGGGTAGCATAAACATGTAACAAACAAACAATAAACAATGAATCCACACACACACACACACACACACACACACACACACCAACTAAATCCATCTTGTGAACTGTGCAACTAACACATAACAGTAGAATTAGCTATTAAATTTACAAAATTGCATCTAAGTGCTACATAAATTCCAGGCAACAGTAAATAAATTAAAATCTACAAATGCCACCAAACAAAAGAAAACATTTAAAAGAAATATCACCCCTATATGCCAGGCATGTACACAGAGAAAGAGAGCAGCAATTAATAAATCAAACTAAAGGTTTAGATAAACAAAAATGTTCACTGCCTGTGTGGTGTTTGTTTGTTTGTTTGTTTCATGCCCCATATCTCAAAATCTCTGGGTGGCTTACAGTAAAAACTCATATAAAAACAAAACATTAAATACATATGTATTAAAACAGTATTAAACAACATAAATACTTTAAAATGTTAAAATAGTGCTTGAGTGAATTCGTGCCGAAAGGCCTCAATAAAAATACAAGTCTTTACTTGGCGTCTAAAAGTTAGAAGAGTTGGTGCCAATTGGGCCCTCAAAGGAAGGGCATTCCATACGTGAGGTGCAATGGCTGACAAGATCATCCCCCATGTCTCAACACATTGGTTTTTCTAAATGGTGGGACATGGAGGAGCCCCCCTCAGCAGATCTTAAACCTTGGGCAAGTCTGTATGAGAGAAGGCGTTCCCTCAAGTAATGACATTGTAATGAAATGTGAATAAGGCAGATCTTCCCTGAAGTTTGGCAGGGGCCTTTTCCACATGGGATGTGATCCCATGCTAGGAAAAAATCCACACATCTCCCCCATGTATGCTCAGGTGGGATAAGGGAAACCCCACCCCCTGCTAAGAACACTTCATCTGCATGGACAAAGCACTAAAGTAGGATAGGGTGCCCCAAACGATGAACTATCCAGCACTATCAGTAGGCGTCTCTGACAAGGTTTACTGGCATACTACTCACTGTGGTCTAGAATGCTAGGCTGTGTGGTGAAGACACATGGCTCACTGTTCCAGCATGTAGGAACAAGCTATTTTGGCCATGCAACTGGAAGCTCCACCAAAACAGGGGACCTAAGAAACACAGAAGGCCAGGAACTTCCATTCTTGGCCTTTGAAGGTTCTGGTCCTGGCTCCAAAGCTGGTCCAGACTTCAAAACCAGTAGCAGAGGCTGGGACAGGATGAACCATCCCAATGTGGATGTCCTTGTCTCACAGCATTCCAGCATGAGATGGGCTTCTCATTCTGGGTGTCCTGCCTAAGACAGCAAAAGTAAGCGCAAAAAGAGGGAGGACTTGGCCTTCCTGAAGTATGTAAACTGTGTTCATATCTGTAACAATGTCAAAAATGCATGACAATAGTTTTAAAGTGGGAATTGTGGGTTACCAGCACATGCACACCAGGAAAAAAAAGCCATGTGATTTTTGTGTATTTCAGTTAAAATACACAGACATCAGAAGTAGCAAATGCCAGAACAATCTCCATCATTGTCCAATTAACTGCCCCACAGGGATCACCTCAGATGATCTCAGCAATTAGCTAAAAGGAAAACAGGCACAGTTTGTAAACACTGAGATCTAGCATCCAAGGAACAGATCCAGCACGCAGGCTAAAGCTGTGGTCCCTAAAAACAATAAACAGCTGGAGAGGCTGACAGATATGGAAAGAAACAGAACATAGAGCAAGGAAAGGAGGAGACCAGAGGAAGTGGTTCAGAGAAATGGCAAACAGCCTTCAAAGATAATTGTTCCTTTTCCACTGCAAACAGCGTCTCAGGCCAGATTACGTTCTTGGTTTCTGAGCACAACCACAGAGGTACATCGGAAGACAGCAAAGATCTGGTGCAAATAAAAAGGAGGAGATCATGATGAAAGGAACATGGAAAGCAAAACATAAGTGGCAAGTGGTAACTGCAAACTGCAAGCAGATCAGGAAGCTGGTATTGTTCACCTGTTTTCTTTGGAGACCCAAGAATGAGGGGGCTCTATTATTCATCAGAGGGAGGGAAACTGAAGCCAAGGAAATTATTTGGTTTGTCTCAACCACACTGAGACATAGACTGGGAGGGGAGAAAAAAATCACAATCACGTTCTCTAAGTTCTTTTTGTCCAGTTGCCCATAGTGCCCTCTTAAAATTCACCACTGTGATACACCTGTTTGCCCCAGCTATTTCCTTAAATCTGTTATACTTCTCCCAACGGAAAATGAAAACTCCCTCAGCTTCAATCATGCCTATTTCCTCCCTTCCCCCAACATATTTTTCTTCAGGAAGACCTTTCTGACATCAATGCCATTCTTGCAGACTTAAGACTGCAATGCAGATATTGCCACTGAAATTATTGACAGTGTCACAACATTGCATCTATAGGTAGTTTTAGGTGGTAGTTTCTCAGGGACCTACTGCTATAAATCATGGAAACAAGGTAGGTGTGAAGATGCAGGACAGGTGTCAGCAGTGGTAGACCAGCCCTGTCTTTAGAATGCCGGTTGCTGTTACCAAATAGGTTTCAAAAGCTTGGGATTGATAAGACTGAAGATATAGGGCCAGATATCATCCAGCTGAAGAAGGAGACAGCTTTATTGCAGGTGCTTGGGGGAGACGCCATGATCGCAGCTCAAAATGACACCTCCTGAGGTGAATTCACACTTTGACCTATAGTGTGCAATTAGTCAACATCTAGGCAGATGCATTTGCACTGGCAGGAGGCATTTACAGACTACAAATGCCCTCTGCCTGCCCAGAGGTTGCCTAATCGCATACTAGCTGTGGTGCACGAGATCGTGCAGTGCAAGCATACTAACCCTCCCCAATCCTGACCAATCCCTTACCCATAGCATCCAGCAGTGACCATCTGCACCTTTTCCAGTCGAGGGGCTCATCTGAGGTGTTGCGCAAGCATGCTGGGACCACAGATGACCCCCTGACACAACTGCCCTTGTGCAGAGTATCAGCACCACCATAGTGACAGCACTGGTGCTGGAACACGCACAGTTGCGCAGGAGGCCAGTACCAAAATGGCAGTGCCCTGCAGAGGATCGGAGGTGTGATTTATTTCAGGTAAGTGATCAATCATGAGGGGGCTGTACTAGCCCTCACAAGTGCTAACACTAGTCAACGTTAGTCTATAATGCACCTTTCCCATCCAATGGATAGGAAAGCAAATGCAGAAACGTCCTATGTCTCTAGAATCATACAGATGGAAGGGACCTCCAGATTCATCAAGCCCAACCCCCTGCTCAATGCAGGATTCACTAAACCATCCCAGACAGGTGCCTGTCCAGCCTCTATTTTTGCATGAAAAGGCACTTTGAGGGCAGAAAATCACTCACTCCCAGAATGGTGCCTACTTCAGTAATTGAGCCCAGCAATGAGGTGGCACATTTACCGTGAGACATCTATTGCCATCACAGTTGGAGATGCAGCAGCAGAAAACAGGCTAGTGAGTCACTGGCTCGGTAAGTGGAGACTCAGCCAAAGCTTCAATGCTCTGCCTGCAGAAGTGAACATGTGGCTAACCTTTATGTAATACTGCCAAACCAGCATATAAAGGGCAAGAGAGGAAAAAGCATATTCACATACTACACACTTCAGATCAGATTTGTGTTCATGAGATGATACAACTTCTGAGATGTAGGGCATGGCAAGGCATGGAGGGTTGTTTGGAAGGTCGTAATGAGGTGGGAAAGGGGTGTGGCATTTTTTTAAAAAATTCAGTATTGACATGGTATCTTCTGTAATTCTGCTATCTCAAGTACTGCAAAGTGTAAAACAGCTCTCAGTCTTCTTATAGAAAAAGACCGAGGAACAGACAAGTGGTAGAAAAGGACACAGTCCAGGGGAATAAATAATCCGGCCCTGGGAAGATCCCTTTCCAATCCTTAGTATGGCAATTGATCCTGACCCAATTTGGGCTAGTAGTTAGGAAGCTAGAATCTTATCTGCGAATACCAGGTTTGATTGAGCTCTCATAGCCTCACCTACCTCACAGGGTGTTCTGTTGTGGGAAGAAGAATAAAAAGATTTGTCAACTGCTTTGAGTCCCCTTAAATGGGTGAGAAAAGTGGGGTAGAAAAGCCAACTCTTCTTCTTCTAATACAGTAATTAGTCCTTAGCAAAATTCAGTTGTACCACTCAGATGCCAATTTCTAATGATAGAAGTAGAAAACAAAACTTTTTTTAAAAAAATGCATCCTTTGATATTCTGACCTTCCTGTCTATTGGCAAGACATACTAGTCTGCTATTTGTTCATCTATTATATTTATTTCTCTCTGCATTCCCATGAAATGCAAAAACAGTAATGTGGTTGAGTCCCCGTCATCCATTTTGTTTTCCCAATGACTTTGTGAGATCACTTCAACTGACAGGTAATGACCCAATGAGCTTCATGAGTATGGGAATTTGAGCTTACGTCTCCCCCTAGTCCTGTTTCAACACTGTAATCATTATACCACACCACCAAAGACATTTGTCCACTTTGCTCAATGCAGTTCAGACTCATTGACATTCATTGTTTGGATATGATTATCAGCAATTAAACTAATTATAGGTGGCACACACACACCCATTACAAGGCATAGGCACCCAAGAATAACATGCGCAATAACATCTGCAATCTAAATAATCTAAATTGCTGTTACATGGCATATGTGATGATGATCATGACTCACTTTTTTAAAAAAATCTTAAATATACAGTAGTTACTGTTTCATGAATATCACAATAATATCCTTAAACAAGATTTCGTTTCAGGTCACTTATCCACAACAGTAACTGTGTGGTTTTCCCATTGGGAGCAGAAAATCACAGTTATTTGTGGCATCCCTACATACCTCTGAAAACATAGGTTTGTTAGATTGCAGAGCATTTCACAGGATAGTCTGGAATATCCGGTGCTTTCCAACTAAATTCAAGATAACCAGAGTGGTGGGTGTTTAATGTTTATTTGGATAGACGTCAATGTAGAATTAGGCAGGAAACTGCATCCACAGCTACATTTCAGTGACTTCCCTTTGCAGTCAGCAACACTCACTCAGAAAAGCCAAAATGAAACTGAAGTCCGTTGGGACTAGTAGTAGTAGTAGTAGTAGTAATTTTGTTTATATTTACTTTTTAAGTTGAATGTCAATTAGGGATAACATAGCAATCCTCAATAGTGGCCCATGGCCATTGTAGCTGATGAGATAGAGGCATGGCAGCTAAACAGAAATACAGTAGGCAAAATGTGATTAAAACTGCAGTTCTACGCAAAACCACCTGAGAATTGATCCCATTAAGTTATAATTGATCATATATAGAGATAACCCTGAATCAAATTAATCAATTTAACAGTATTTATATCCTGCACTTCACCACAGAGTCTCAGAGGGCAAATGGAAAGCTACTTCGTGTGGTGGGCTAATCTTCAGGTAGAGGACCGTGGGTTCACATCACAGCCCAATGACTTAGGGCTGTGATCAGGCACAGGAAAAAATCTGAGGCAGTTTAGGGAAGACTTCAAAGTGGGATTGTTCACACACCTCTTCCATCTGTGCTAGAAAAAGGTGGATTAGGGAAGGCTTGGGAACCCTAACCCTAACCCTAACCCTAACCCTAACCCTAACCCTAACCCTAACCCACCCCAGGCCCTAGCCATAGAATAAGGAGCTGCTAAGAACAACACATCGTCTGCCCAGAAGGAGAGTAGATCAGGGGCCTTTCTGCACTTCCCATCCCATGTGGGGGACAAGGATAGTGCAGGCTCACTGGCCTTCCCCCCCCCCCACACACACACGTCTGCATACTGTCCAGATGCTGCCATCTTCTTACTGGAGGCTGGCACGACTGCATGTGCACCAACATTGTCACTGGGACAATCCTACACTATGCATGTGCTTCCCGTTTTGCGGCCATTTGAGGTGCCAGCATGCTTGCACAGCACCTCAAATGCCTTCCCCAGCACCATAGAGGTGTGAATGGGCTTTACCAGAGATGGCAAAGACCATCTCTGGTCAAAGTAAGGTTATGTGTGGAGCACAAAATCATGCTCCACACATAGTTTGCATCCAGTACACTCCTGCCATTTCTGTGGTGGAAACAACCTCTTCAAGTGCGGATGCTCTGTTTTGGAGTATACTGCATGCTAACTACAGGGCCAAGTGCAGAAAGGCTACAGGATCAGAACAGTTCTGGGTACTCACTAACCAAGATTAGTGGGAGATCAGATACATTTGGTCTACATCCATGCCAGCACTCATTAGCACATTTGCTGCTCTAAAGCCCACTCAATGAAGATGCCTCTGCCTGTGGTTAATCCAGATCCAGCTAATACAGGCCCTTTCTCCGCTTACCTTGCTTAATCCATGTTGGCTAGATCTGGATCACCTAGATTTGGATGAACAGAAGGTCACAGCATCTGCACTGCGGAGGCAAAATGGGAGCAAATGTGTGATAAAAAGCAACACAATACAGATACCCAAGTCCTGTTCTGCATCAGTGGATACAAACTATTGCTGTAAAATCATCCATACCACAATGCAATTGTCCTACAGCACCTCCAGCGTCTGATGTAATTGCCCACATCCTTGTCAACTGAATGTTACATATATGGGTAGCAGGAGGGTGAATTGCCTTTGATGTGGCTGCTGTTGCAGAGAAACTGCTAACGTGTCTTCACAGTCATGTTGGAATTGTGCATACCACTCAGCACCCCTCCCTCCTTTTTCCTAGATTCATTTTGGCCCTGTTCCCACCAGGACTTTTTAGAGTTTTCAAAATGGTTTGAAAGCACTCTGTCCACACTGAAAAGTGGTTTTCTGAGTTAAAAAGAGGAGTAATCAGGAGAAAATGAATTAAATAAAACACACCTTTAAAAAAACTCTTGATCCCATTTTCTTAATAACATGGTTTATTTTCCCAGTGGGAACGCCACTGACACCTCTTCCGCCTGCCTGCCTGCCCACCTGCTTGCACGCCCACCGGTTTCGCCGCCACTGCTTTGCTTGGCCAACTGCTTGCCTGCCTGCCTGCCTGCCTGGCTGGCTTGCCTGCCCACCATTGTGGCTGCCACCAGCCTTTCGGATGGCGGTACACCACTGCCGCTGCCCTCCTTGCTTGCTCAACTTCCCACTGAGTAACCGTGGTGTTCTGAGGCATAGGGAGGAGGAACGGCAGGCAGGCAAGCAAGCGAGTGAGCCCTGCCCTCTCTCCCTCCCTTTCGGCTGCTGCTGCTGCTG
>MTQE01003428.1:2458190-2471448 GCA_014337955.1 Aspidoscelis marmoratus
GGGAAACCCTAAACATGGATTCTCATCTCTTAAAATGGTACTGTCCACAGTAAAAAATGTAAAATGTTTCAAGCACACTATCTGGAGTGAGCCCTGTTGAAATCAGGATTGAGATTCACCACGCTTTGGGGTGGTTTAACACAGGAAAAGCGTGTTAAGCCAAACTGCCGTGTGGACTCCAATGACTGAAAACATTTTGAATCCGAAATAAGGTTGCCGTGAAGACACGGCCAACAAGAACATGGTACCGAATGGTCTGTTCTCAGCCATCTTAATAGGAAGAACTAAAACAAACTAACTGAAGGCCAAGCTCTGCCTCCCCCCTTTAGCAGGTTAGGCTGACTTCTCTCTCTCTCTCTCTCTCTCTCTCTCACACACACACACACACACACACACAATGCTGTATTTCCAACAATACAAGAGGGGCTTTTCTGTGGGGGCCCCTAGACTCTGGAAGAGCCTCCCTCTTGAGGTTCACTAGGCACCTACACTACATAGTTTTCGGCACCTGGTGAAAACGTACTTTAGGGAGGGAGAGCGAGGGAGGGAAGAAGGGGTTCTATTTTTAATTTTTTTATCATTTGATATGTTTTATTCTTATTGTAACCTGCCCTGGGACCATTTGGTGAAGGGCAGGATATACATTTATTAAACAAATAATTCAATGCAAACAATCTTTATAAAGCAATAAATAAAAAATTAAAAAATGCAAACGATCTGTACCAAGTAGCTCCTTGTTCTCAACTGTTCCTTGATCCAGAATAACATGTAAGTGCAGAAAAAAAAATAACAGATTAACTGATGTAAGTGCAAAAAGGGCCTGAGACATCCCTTTTGTTATTGAACACAGCCTAGGTGAGTATAAAAACAAAAGGGTGTTTTATTTAGCTATCATTATAAACAGTTTTATATATATTGAAACTCTCTGCTGCTACAGAGCAAAACTGTTAAAGGGAAGAAGAAAAGTGTTTCACCAATAATTTATTGCATTTACGTCTTCAGGAGTTCTTCAAATTTTTATACCTTGAAGAGTTTACATTAGAAATGTCTTATCAGTCTCACCTTGAGCTTTTTATAGATTTACAGACTCAGGCTGTGTTTGTGGATTTTCAAGCTTATTCAGAAATCCACTGCCTTGGTCTTAACAGAAACTAAAACAGAAGGTAATCTAAAGAATGTGTGTTACAATAACATAAGCAGCCATCCTGTTCATCTTTAGCTGTTCCCCCTTTCTATGTTCCATTATAATGGAGCAATGCCTTATCACTTTTTATCATATTCAGTAATGCATATCCATTTTTATTTGGAGCAAACTGTCATTACTCCCAACTTTAATTATCACAAGTTTTGTGTATAGGATTTTGGTATCTGAACGTGTGCATTCACAAGTTAGGGTTGAGGTCTGACAGTTCCTTGATCCAGATTAAGGGCAGATATATTAGAAGTTACAATAAAATAAAGAAATAAGAAAAACCAAGAAAAAAGTAACTTCTGATCTTCATTTTGATAACTAAATATGTGTGCCTCCTGACAAATTAAAAAAGCTTACCTTTACTGGGAAATAAAGGTGTTCCATAGGGAAAGCAGACTGTCACCACATTCTTCCAGTACTTCAAAGTAGCAGGGAGGCTCTTCTGACCACATGGAAGTCTCTCCCACTTTGATAAGTCCACAAATTCTTGGGCAAAGGCAAACTCGTATGAGATCTCACAGAGTTCATTCAAAAATCCAGGAATATGTGCTCACATAAATAGGATTTTATTTTATTTTTTACTTCAGAGCATTGGGTTTTACTTTGCAGGGACTGCAGAGCATCATAAAACCCATTTGGCATGCTGACAGCTTCTCTGCAGTACCTGTGAAGTATTCCTTCTGTCTGGACACAGCCTATGTAACCCGTTTTCCATGCCTCCTCCCAAATGTTACCACCACTTGATAATTTAAATTTACTAAAAATCAAATCCCAAAATCAGTACCTCATTTTCAGAAAATCTATAGGGCTCCCATGTTGAGAACAACATCACTTGTTCTCTCTCTGCTCAATCATAATTTATCTTTTTCTGCCAAACCTATCAGTTTCAATAACCAATCTTCCATAGTGAGTAATTCTGAATTCTTCCATCCTTATGCATATAGGAATCTCACAGCCACAAAGGTATACAATAGCTCCATGAAGTTTGAAAGAGAAACTTCTAGTCCCTAAAGAGGATCTTTCTCAGCTTGAATTTACCAAGAAGAAACATTCCTCCTTCTTATGCAATATTCTAATAGGAAAATCTGCTGATGATTTAGTAATCTTTTCTCTAATATCTTCTTCAGGTTCCGATGAGGCCCAAGCCGGAAGAGCCACCAGTGGCACAGCACAATTGGCCTGCATATACATCAATCAGGGCTCACTTCCACTAGGCCCACCCCAGGACCCCATTACACCTGCAGAAGCATGCTCTGCGATCTGATCTTCATGGTGGAAGACAGGATTAAAGAGGCCTGCCACAAATCTGGATTTAAGGGCCCAAAGACCCCATTAAATCCAGACTTTGAAGGCATTCGTGTGGACAATGCATTCCTCATGAGGCCCTAATAGGGTCATCCATGTGGAAGGTAAGTGGTGGATCCATTCTAAATGGAGTCTTCAGGGCCCATGTAGAAATGGCCTAGGTGATCTATCAATTCTGTGCCAAGATCCAAAGCTACTTACCTGCAGAAAGGTTATATGTGGTCTGCTTCATATGCATAGATAAGAATCTACAGCTTCTCATGCTCTTCCATGGGCATATTCCTCTATTACGCTCTTGGAAGTGTTCTAATTTCAGCAACTGCAAGGGGTTCAGAAATTCAGGTAATTCAGGCACAAGTATTGAAGGAATCACTCAATGAACTTCTACCACAATAAAGTCATTAAAGAAAGAAGTGTTTTGCTAAATTAGAAGCTGCATCATTTAAATTAGCAACCATATCATTATTAAGATGAATGAGATTTACCTGGCAGCTTATAATGTATGATGATATAATCAATTTTTATCCTTTATATATATTTGGCGGCATTACTATAAGTCTTGAATACTTTCAACAGCGTCCTACTCAGAAGTACCAAGGAATCTTCAGATGAGTCTCTAGCCCTTTAGATGGTTTTGATTCCAGTTCTTAATTATCAACTTCAACAGGCATAATGCTTAACAAAAATATTTTCCCTATGTCCAACAACATCTGAAGGTCACAGATTGCCCCTCTCTGGTTTGTAGTATTACAGCATTAGAGTCATAGGTTACTCTAATCTAAACTTCATATTTTAAACTCCAAGGCCATAATCATACCTTCACTTTAAACACTTCCTGAATGGAAAGTCCTGAAGAAGGTTTAAAGTGAAGGTGTGACCACAGCCCAAGTCTAAAGATATTTTGAGATGTTAATCTTGAATCATAAAAATTGCATGCATTCCTACTTGATTGGGCTGTTTTGCTAATATTTCTTTCTATGGTGCTTTAGCCAAACACTCCCCAAACTATCAACATAATATCCACATTATGTGAAAATATAGTGAAACCTGTTTAATGTTCATTTTAAACACATGAACAGTTTCCCAACTATTTTCAAATGCATATCATGAAATGAAAACAATGAGTAAATTTTGATTCTCCCTTTACAAAAAACAGAGTTATGCTTCATTCAAATGGATGAGAACAAAAAATAATTCTAGTAAGAGGAGAATGTAGGCCTCTTACCCATAAAGCCTTCCAGTAATGAAGTTTTACTGCTGTGGATGGCTCTGCCCAGACTTCTAAAAGATAAGCATCCCTCTTCTCTGCTCTTTCAAAGGATGGTACCAATTACACCTGCCTTTGATGCTTCCTATTCCCTGTTTTCTCTCCCCACCCCCCGCCTGTCTTCAGTTGTATCAAATTAAAAGAGTATGCTCAGAGTACTTTCCCTTCTCAGCTCCAAATGGGCCCAACTTACTCATGTTGCAATTTGATGTCAAAAGTTAAAGACCTTTTAGAAATCAACCAACTATGTATCTTATTCTAATTCCTGTAGCAACCAGCAAATTTGGGGAAACTGAACAGTTGCTACTGGACTGGAAAAGGTCAGTTTACATTATAATGCCAAAGAAATGTTTACAAACTAGCAAAATCCTGCAAGATAGGCTTTAGCAATATGTGGACTGAGAACTACTAGCAGGTTTTCAAAGAAGCAGAGATACTGGATAGCAAATCACCAACTTTTGCTGGGTTATGTAGAAGATGAAACACTCACAGAAAAACATTCACTGCTTCAGGGACTTAGCTAAAGTTTCTGACTGTGTCAATCACAACAAATTGTGGCAAGTTCTTAAAGACATAGGAGTACTAAACCACCTTAACTGACTCCTGCAGAATCTGTACCTGGATCATGAAGCAACAGTTAGAACTGAAGAGAGAACACTGGTTTGGGAAAGGCTTCCTGTGTTCAGGCCTAGCAGGGGACACATTTTGGTAGTCCACCAAAGCACATTCACAGAGGTTCCAAGGCTAGGAATATTTGTTCGTAGCCCCTGTAGCCCTCAAAGACCAATCTTGAAGTTCACATGAGTTTCAGGGTTGGGACAGGTCCTGTTCTGTAGATGGTGCTACTCCAGACCATGCCTTTCTATGGTCCAAACCAACAGGCCTGGCTGGTCCAAACCCACTGGTTTCAACTGTGACCTTTCAGTGGAGAAGGGTCATAAGGTAGTCCCCAGAAGCACTGTTGGTGGTGACAAAGGGGCCAGAGCAGTAGCAAGGCATGTTAGAGCTTTTCCTAGCATTCTGCCACTTTAGCACTCCAGTTAGTGCTTATGGCAGGGTGGTGGGTGGCTGAATGTAGGATCCTGAGGGTACCTGGCACTATACTCAGGTAACACATCCATTGCATTATGAGGGGACAGGGGCATGTGATTGCTGCACCTTCAGTGCATCACCACAGCATCATAAAGACTGCATGTGAACCATGCTTTTGTGTAAGTGTATAAGTGATCACCTTTTGGAAAGAACACTTGCACTATGTTGCGGAATGAGCACATATGTCTTGCCCAATATGAACCCAATATGTTTCCAGGGAAAGCCCTACCATGAATACATCTTAGAAGAAACAAACTCTGGCTAATGATCTGTGGCAGGAAGATCATTTACATGCATGGCTGAAAGGCTACATTTCCATTTTTATTAACTCAAGAGGGCCTCATAACTATGCAAACCACAAAACACACACACAAAAAAAAAACCCAACAAATGTATTAGTTGTTTTTAAAATATATTTTCTATTAACCTCATTACCTCTGTCATATGATTCTGACCTTCAGGAAAGTGAGAAGAGGTAGAAGCTGCTGGGTTGTTTGCCATTGTCCCTATCCCACAGGACAAAAACTTGTGAATGTGTACTTTTTATCAACAACCAAACTGTGGATCTAACTAAGAAGCTGTATAAGAAATGAATAGATGGGATGATTGGCAGGTAGATATAGGCCTCTTCTGCACCGGGCCTCATTACAGCTTACATTCCAAAACAGAAGCCTACTATCCACTTGCTGATTGAGACTCCAATAGGGACCTGTCATAGATGCACCAGCATGCAGATGGCAGGTCCCTCTTCTGGGATCTAATCCAGAATAAGGCCCAGTGCAGAAAGGGCCTGTGATTTTGGTCTTTTCAAAAGCATAGTCCAAAAATATCTGGTTATCAAGAAACCAAAACTTTCACTGCCCCAAAACGTTAAGCTGCCAACTGCATAAATACATGGTTTTCCAGTGGAAAATCCCCTAGCACCCTGTAATAGCAAAACGTTCACTGTCTGGATAACCTACCATGAACCTTTTGATTGGTACCATCAATTGGACCAATGTCTCTGGGTGAAAGTACATGATCTTTCTTAAACACCCTTCTGTCCAGCCATATTCTCTGCTTGGCTGACTCTAGAGAGTCAGAAATCTGATTAATTAGCTACCTCTGAAAGATCAAAGTAGCCCACACATTCTCTCTCTTTTTATTACTTTTTGAGAAAGCCATCAAACAATCCCCTGCCTTCACAGGCACTCCAGTGTTCCATTGCAAGCCGAATTGTGGAGGTCCTTTTTGTTTTGTTTTGTTTTCCACATATAAAAGCTGACAGAAGAGGATAAGAATGCACCCTGTTTATGGCTCCATGCCTGCGGTGATCGACAAGTCTCTCAGAAATAATAATAATAATAACCCTCTCCCTTGGAAATGGGATAATACACACCCCTGCTGCTAGGATTAGCTGCTCTAGAGGGACAGCTGAATCAGGCACTCAGACTTTAATAGGATTACTCACTTGGGAACTCCAATCAAATCAAAGCTCACCAGGCTGTGATTGATCTTAAAGCACTGTCCCTGTGCTAGCTAGGTCCCTGAAAATTTCTCCAAACATGAGATTCACAGTCCCTTTTGAATGAAAATGTCACAATAGAACCTGGAGGCCCTTTGGTTTTGATATGCAAGCAAAGGAAGAACAGCTCAATCTTCTATTATATGTGGAAGGATTTTGTCAGTCCCTTTGAGCCACTTTCAACTTTGCAGATGAGGTTTTCTGAACAGAGGGGAGATTATTGGGAGTGATGCTGAACATACTTTGTTTTGTTCATACCCTGTTCTACAGACAGGAAATTATGGCATGCAAAAGGCAGTAGCTGTTCCTCAAAGGTCAGTGCTCATCAGACCTAGTGATCTCTTACGCATCACCCAAAAAGGCTTTTATAAACTTGAAGGCAAGATCCACTTGGGATCCTTATGATGCTGTGGCACTGCCTTGAGGGTGCAGCATCACATTTATCTGCCTTTGAGCACTCATTTTGCAGAAAGCGCTCCATATAGTGCTCCGTAAGAGCAGAATGGTAGAGAGCTTTTCCTACAACTCTACTGCTCTGCCTGTCCCCACAATACACCATGTTGCCATGCCTGAAACCACCGCCCTGTTCCCCTGAGCACAGAAAACGTCCAATTTCCACAGCCATTTCCAATGATTCTTAAATATCCCAAGCTGGAAACATCAAAGTCACATAATGAAAGTTCTCCAGCTCCTCCTTCTAGACAACTTCAATGCGTAATCACCTGAATGTGACCAGGATTTAAGACAAACTCAGAGGGGGTTGGCCAGTCACACCTAAAAGCTACATGATAAGTTTTTGTGTTACATAGACCTCCAGATTCAGAAGCCAGAGTCTGCTGAAATGCTGTGCTGCTCCTTTTGGCCTGTTGTTGAAAAGTCCTTTTGACATGTTTTTTGAAAAATAATGAAACCCTTTCTGCAGATGATGATGATGAATGATGATGATGAAGACAGAACATAAGAGGAGCCCTGCTGGATCAGGCCACAGCCCTTCTTGTCTAGCAATCTGTCCCACACAGTGGCCCACTAATTGCTCATGGGCATCTCAAGAAGAAGACAAGGGCAAACCTTCTCCTGCTCTCAAATCCCAGCAAATGGCCTCAGACAGGCATCCTGCCTGTCCCCCAGCCTGGAAGATGTACCTAAGCATTCATTCTAGTGGCCATTGATAAACTTATCATCCATAAATTTGTCTAACCCAGTGATGGCTAACCTTTTGAGCTTGGCGTGTCAAAATTCGCAAGAAAACCTAGCTTAACTCGGGTGCTGTGTCACATCTAGAAATATCCATAATTTTGTGATATTTGTAGCTTTAGTAAAAAAGTTATATTTTCGATATATGTATTTTATTAAAAGCAAAAACAAATAATTCTTTACATTTGCTAAATCTTCAATTAAAAGTTGGTATTTCGTACACTTCAAGGACAAGCAAGCACTACATGCCCAGGTGCCAGGGTGACCAGGTGTGTCACCCAAAAGGGCTTGGCGTGTCACCTGTGACACGCATGTCATAGGTTGGCCATCACCGGTCTAACCCTTTCTGAAAGCCATCTAGGCTGGTTGCTGTTACCACTTGTTCTGGCAGCAAATTCCATAGACTGATGACCCCTTGTCTGATCTGACTCTCCTACCCATCAGCTTCACAGATTGCTCCCCTGGTTCTAGTGCTGTGTGATGAGGAAAAACAATTATCTCTATCCACCTTTTCTATATCATGCATGATTTTATATACTTCAATCAGGCAATTATTATTCTGTTACAAAGGAAAGGACAAACAATTAAAAAATGAGATTACTTTTTTCTTCCTATGTTCAATTCTTCCTTTTCTCTCTCCCCATCCTCCCTCCTATCCCACCATTCATTCCCCACCACCACCAAACGGCTCCAATCAACATTAGATAAATGAATAAATGCATATGGGGAGGCATTGGGAAATACCAAGATTAGCTTTAACTCTCTTGATCAACAACCCCAACAGCCCCTACTGCCTCCCTGTCATCTGTGCTCATCACAGGAATGGCCTCTGGGATTCTGACCCATCTCATTCCCCCACCCCTCCCCCAAAAAGCATGAGCTTGTGCTCACCCTGGTATCCTCTTGGCTTCCCCTCCATCCCTGCCACTGATGCTGGATCTTTCTGATCATGGAGAGGGGATGCTTAGGGAAAGCTAGAAGAAACATAGCCATTAATTTCCTTAACCATTTCTTCACATATGGAATAAGTCAAAATTTATAAATTTGTTATTCTTATAGTAAATGCAAGAAACTTCATCCTTGTGAATATCAATGAAATTAGGTTGCATTCTCTTATATTTTAAAGCACCACAAAGATGCCTCTATGATGGCCCAGAGGGATGTGTGTCATTTGCACCTTTAATGAACAAGAAAGTCCAGAAAATGCACTTCTAGAGCACATTAGAGGTAGAACAGAGGTAGGATGAGAATATAAGTTATTCTTATTTTTATATATATTTTTATTCTGTTATTCTTCAAATGTCTTCAGGCAATGTAGCTAATGGTTGATTTTCTTATTATTTGTTGGCTGTGATGTTATTTGTTGGCTGTGGACTGTTATGTTATTTATAATTTCAATTAATTAAAAAAAGAGAGGGTATAACTTGCTACACATTGCCGTCTCTAAGATGCTTCTAAGCTACTTTTTATTTTCTGCATGTGAATGAAGCCTTAGGATTACAACGGTAAAAAGGGACAATAGTTACATAGAAGATAATTTTTCATCAGGCATACCTGCTGAAATTTCTTTTTATGTGCAACTACTAAAGAAGCAGAAACCTTGTCTTCACCTCATAACCCTAGTGGGCTACTGTATGCACACAGAGAAGAAGGAAGTCATATTGAATACATCTTACTGAATTTGAACCTCTGTAAAGATAAGAAGATTGACTCCTATTATAAAAACATAACTTTTAATAAACCAGTTAATCTCAGCTTTGCAGTTTTAGTTTCGTGGTTTCATTCTTAAACATAAAATGATATACAAACCAAAATTATTATTAATGAGAAGAGGAGAGAAAACTAGGGATGTGCACAAATATTCATCACATTCAAAATTCATTCAAATTTGGACATTCGAACTTGAATTGAATGTTGGTACATTCAAAGATTGATATTCAAATGTGAACCAAATGTTTCTATACATTTGTACAGAGCTTCATTACATTTGTGAACCTGGGAAGGTGAGAAAGTGGCTGCCTAGTCACATCTGTAGCAGATGCAGAGTGGATTTGAAGTGGATTCAGAATGGATTTGACACATTCAGAGTGGATTTATAAGGGATTCAGAGGTGCAACTGACAGTAAGGATTCGAATTGGATTCATATTGGCCATTTATATAGAATTCTAATCCTACCACATTCGAAAGAGCTCTATTCGAACAAATGCAAATTTTCTCACATTCAAATCAAACACACACACAAATTCATGCACATCCCTAGTGAAAATATGATTTTTGCACAATCTTCAAGGAATGCATGTTTGATGCTGCCTAAATTCTGTGCAGTAACATTTTTTTAATGGTAGTACAGCTAGAAAAATAAACAAGTCACAAAAGCAGTTCTAAATTTTGGAGGGATTTGAGTCATTGTAAGGACTTCTACTCTGTAAAGAAAGAAAACTGCAGTACAATTCATCACCACCTACTGTTCTGTCCCATTGCATATTCAAATCATGCACATATTTGTGTCAGGCGGAGTAGAAGTCTTTCCCTGACTCCTGGTTTTGCTATCTCTTGTGGGAGAGGTACATCATGGTGAGTTCCCAATAATTGCCTTCAGAAGAAACTTGTGACGTAAGGGCCTTCAAGGTCCTAAATGTCATTGGCATATAACAACCCAAAACATGTTTCTGTGAGATTTCCAGTTCAACAGCAATTCACACCTGTTTCGAATCTCCACAGCAATTAAAGTTATCTGAGTTTCCAGTTCTTTGCACTTCAACAGGACATTTTATCAGAGCAAGGAGTTAAGGGCTTGGCATAGAGAAACTGAAAAAACTAAAACTTTGCCTTGATCATCCCTTTAAATTTCAGAAGCAGAGTTTGCCAACTGATTGCCTCAATGAGCAGAAGTTCATTATCTTACACTGGATAAATATAATGCAGCTGCTCCAGTCTTGAAGGATTTGTGGTTTTAATAAAATAAAGAGGAAAAAGAAGTCCTTATAAGTGAAAATGTCTCTAGGAAATCTTGAGGCTGGAAAAGAAAGCAGTGCTAAGTAACTCTTTAGCTAAATTAGAGATCTGTTAACCCATTAATATACATTTTTAAAAAACCTATGGTCTGTCTAAAAAATCTCTTTGATATCCCACATAGAGATATTGTTGAGATGGAAAGATGTGTCTCAAGCCTTTTTTTAAAGACTCTTAATTTTGCTTTTAAAACAGATGCATATTTGCAGTTCCAGGATAATCCACCATTTAAATTACTCAGATGTCCTTGAAGTTGTGCATATCCAGATTGATGGAAGCTCCAATCTTTCAGACATCACAAATTGACTCAGGATCTCCCATTAGATCAGACATAATATAACCAACCAGGGTTTGTTTTTCACTTTCGTTTTCCTTGTGTATGGTCTGAAGGCATCTGATAATGCCCTGTCACTGAGAGGAAAGCATGTCAGAATCTGAGCAGTGCCTAGATGGATGACTGTCAATGGTGATCAACAACCAGAAGCACAGGGGAAA
Organism: Aspidoscelis marmoratus; assembly: GCA_014337955.1. Lineage (NCBI taxonomy): Eukaryota > Metazoa > Chordata > Lepidosauria > Squamata > Teiidae > Aspidoscelis > Aspidoscelis marmoratus. Next base: position 2,469,253 of record MTQE01003428.1, read on the forward strand.
AGCTAAACTGTAATTCATTTGCTGATTGATTTCCATAAACCACAGCAAACTGGTTTTCATGTGATGCAGAAATAAGCTCTTTATGTTCACAGAGATCAAAGACTACCAACAAATTACCATTTAGCATTGCCCTGTGCCCTAACTGCTGATGATTACTCACTCTGCCTCTGGATGTGGATAAAAAAACCCAACAACATGATTTTCCCAGGTCTATACTGGGATTGCCACACACGTATCTGTGGCAATCCCAATATATTCCCAGGTCAGGAGACTGAAAATCAGATATATCATCATTATGAAAAATCCAGCAGCAATGTCAGGTTTTCCATAATATCGAGTCCTTACTTCCACCTGCCAGGTCTTCATGTTATCATCCCTCTTCCCAAAAACCTCTATGTTAGCAGAAGTAGGAGAAAACACAAAGGGTGGACATTTAGTAACATTCAGGTATTATTGAACAGCCACAATAATGTGAAGAGCCAGAGAGTAAATTACAGTATCTTGTTTAGATCCTGCAAGTATCTCTCACTGCCATAGAAAATCCCGGGGGTGGTGGCAGGGGATGGCCTCTTACTTTGTTTGATGTTTCATTGTAGAAGAAGAGTTGGCTTTTCTACCCCACTTTTCTCACCCATTTAAGGGGACTCAAAGCAGCTGACAAAGCTTTTCTATTCTTCTCCCCACAATAGAACACCCTGGGAGGTAGGTGGGGCGGTGAGAGCTCAGAAGAGAACTGTGACTAGCCCAGAGTCACCCAGCTGGCTTCATGGGGGAGGGTGGAATCAAACCGGGTTTTCCCAGATAAGAGTCCGGCTCCCTAACCACTAGACCAAACTGGCTCACAGAATCACAAAAAGTAGAATAACTGCTTTTGCAAAATCCATATGTAGGAAGTGGCTGCTCACTTCCTTTTGTTTGTTTGTTTTTATTTGTTCCCTGCCCACTTCCCTTTGTTTTTTTCACATCTTGTTGGGAAATATCTCTTCCCTCTTCTTTCACTTCCTAAATCTAATGAAATCTTTTAATTTTGGAAGGAAAATTCATGATTTAAGAGAAAAAGTTCCCAGGAAAGTACAAATTGTTACCTGTACAGGCAGACTCTCTTATGTCCACAAAATGAATGTGGTGCTGCATAATTTTTCTATAATTTTCTACTCATATGGCCTAGACAAGCAATAATTTATTAACCTCTTTGTTTCCCAAGATGGAGGTCCTGCACTGACTCTAGAAGGAACCACATGCCAATATTTCAGGGCCTCACACACGCTGCTGCTCTTAATGGACAGAAGCCGATATGTATACAAAGGAAGACCCACCTATCAGGTCAAGGATAAGTCCATAATCCACTCACATTTGCATCCCTTTTTAAAAAAGTTTACAATAATGTTTCTATCTGACAAGTCTCATAAGCTCCTCCAGATAAAGGGCACTGCCCACTGCAAAGAGATTGACCTACCACAATACGATTACTCCTGACTTACCAGCTCAGCCAGATATTTTGGGATTTAAAAAAATGGATGAAACAAAGAAAAAACCCAGCAAGTGAACCAATCTTAGCTTGTACTCCCTCCCACAGTCAGAAAGACTTTGTAAACTTATAAAATTACTATGGGACATTCCAGTAATTCCTGTGACATTATGCTGCAATGCCCTCACTTTGAGAATAAGGCCAGCTCCAGACACTGCCCTAAAACTGTGCAAACAGGAGATATTCCAGAGTAAAGCCCCTCTAGAATAAGCGTGGAGTGGCATTGTCTTTGCAATTATAGTGACACACACAGCCAGGTATTTCAATGGAGCAAAAAAACCAGAAATGCACCATCACCACCATCGTGCACATGTGGCTGACTTTTTTGAGTCCCACCTGTATGCAACGTCCATGTTCAAGATGGTGGCTCCCAGCTGCAGTGCCCAGACTGGTAAGATATAGTGCTATTTCGGGCAGAACCTGCACTCAGAGTCTGGTTTTCCTGAAGTAGGATATAGCAGGTTTTTATCCTGATATTGCAGGGCTACACTGAAGTCACAATAAATAAGACAGCTTACAATAAAAAGCATCATCATCAACAACAATATTAAAATAGATTTTTAAAAAAGTTTTATTAAAGAAGTTAAAACTGCATCTATCACACCATCAGCAGCATTATGCCAGTTTGGTCTAGTGGTTAGGGAGCTGGGCTCTTATCTGGGAATACT
>MTQE01003428.1:2473598-2500957 GCA_014337955.1 Aspidoscelis marmoratus
TTCTGTGGAAGAGTGAGACTCACCTGGACATTCCAGTTCATAAGATTCTAGCTCTTCTGAGTTCTTACAGCCCATGTGCCTCATAGGGTGTCTGTTGTGGGGAGAAGAACAGAAGGTTTGTCCGCCACTTTAAGTCCCATTAAGTGGGTGAGAAAAGCAGGGTAGAAAAGCCAACTCTTCATCTATTTTAGAACAATTTTCACCCACACCCATTTTGAACCATTGGACTGCATGGCTAAATGAGGGAGATTTCAACATCTCCCATACAGAGAAGAGAAACTGTGCTTGTGAGGCTCCTGAAATCAAAGACATACCCACATATTACTAGGTCATCCAGTTTAATTTCACTTATCTTTATTGGTTGCCTAATACAGTATTTAAGCGGTGCCAATAAGGGGACACAATATGATCCATCTATTTCATGAATTTTTATCCTTCCCTTATAACCAGAAGCACAGTTGGGCATTCTGTTTGCTAGCTAAAATGGCAGAGGTAAATTTTAAAGAGACAAGATAGTAAGGCTACCATATGAAAAAGAAAGTTTTCCTGCTCCTTTATTTGTACAGATGAGGGAATTTCGGCAGATGCAGTTTGTCATGCAGGTAATACCTACAAAACCCCTCTCTTCTATGTAACTGTTAAAGAAGCACAAACTCTGTCCTCTTTTTTTTCATATGGTAACCATACAACCTAAAGTTCTTAAAGCTAACTCTACATTGCTGCAAACTCAACTGGTTAACACCAAATATGTATGTGTATGTATTCCTAAATCTATGTGTATGTATTCCTCCTTCAAGCCATACCTAGATGCTTAGTCTGCAAGGCTGTGGGCTTATATGCTTCATCTTTGCGTGCAGGTACAGAATCAAATTTTAAGGGTAGCAGAATGAAGAGGCAGAAGGAGGCAAGTTCTGCCCAATTAAATGCTGGTTCATGGCTATAAGCCATTAATACTTAACTATAATGCTGTGAACCCAAGATTGTAACTGCTAGATCCATGATAAGCATATGTAATAGAGCTGCCCCAACCAAACTGACAATCAATATGAGGGCTGTGCAGCAATGGACACTGTTTTCATCAAGTGTTTTGCATGCACTAACTTTATTTTGTATAAAGATGTGTTTATTATTTGCTGTTGGGTACCATAGCTGACTCCTGGTTGACTGTGTGTGTGCCCCCATGGCATTTTTATGCAGCTTTCTTGGCAAAGATACAGAAGAGGAGAGGCTGGGAACTGAAACTCTCTGGTTTCCAGGTTGCTTGCAATACTATTAAACCACAGCCACTGCCGTGTTTTTATAATATTGCTTATTATATTGTTATCTCAGGCATACATGTGTATATCTGAAGTATCACAGAACTGTTGTCAAAGAGACCAGTTTGCATGAATCAAGATGCAGTGAGGACCTCATGTTAGTTGTAGCACTTGCTGCTTAAAATCGGAATGAACAAACAAAAGAACAAATGAACATATGTCATGGGACCTTTGTACAGTACTTTTGAAATCTTTGTACAGCAAATGTTAATATTATTCATCTGAAGTAGAATATTTATTAGTCATCCTAAATGGTGTGTGCTGGGACTAGAATGTAGTTTTTCATTTGCGCCTTCAAAAGTTAAATTAGTCTGTGGGAATGAAAATGAAGTACGTATGACTTTAACGCACCTCTCGACACCCATCTGAAGATCATAATAAGTCATGCTTCGGATCAATGCTTTTGGTATTTAAATTGGCGGTGTGGTGTTGAAGGTGGTATGTGTGTGTTATCTGCATCCCATTAATGGAAACAGGTGGGAGCTGAGGTCTGGTGATATCCTAGGAAATAGAGTTGCCATATGAAGAGGAGGACAGGGTTCCTGTGCCTTTAATTGCTGCATAGAAGAAGGAATTTCAGCAGATGTTGCTTGCCATGCAGGAAACACCTACTGAAACTCCCTTTGCTATGAAACTATTGAAAGAGCAGGAATCCTGTTCTCTTCTTCACATGTCAACCCTTTTGGAAAATAAAATGGATGGTGGCGATGGTGGAGAGAGAAGATGCAACACTTTTGCTAATGGTGTGAGTGATCATGGCCACTGTGAGGCTACAATTACAATTGCCCAGCTCCCAGGGCAAGTCACAACAGCAACAATAATGATACATGAAAATATTCTTAAAACATATTTAAAATGTAACCCTCTTTGTTTCCTTCCCATCCTTTCTGGCAGAGGAAGCTAAACATTAAGGGCTTGGATGAAGAGGTATGTTTAAAGCAGGCACCAAAAACCATATAATGTAAGTGCCTGATGAACCTTCAGAGAGAGGCTATTCCAGAGTCTGAGGACCATGAAACATCACATTAATTTTGATCAAGTGATTATGTACACATTAGGGATTTGCATGGAGTGCCTGCCCCTTTTACACAGCAAGAACATTGAATTCAAAAGGGGTAGGGATTGGCTTTTGGTTCTGACTCCTCACGCCATTTCGTTTTAGCTATCTTGATTTCCATTTCACCAGTCACAATGGGCACCAACTACCATTAACTCCCTTTAACCATATGTCAGAAGCCAGTTGCCATTATGTTAATCTGTCTTTAACATTGTGACATATCTTTAGAGTATGTATTCAACTATTAGACAGTGCTTTAAATAGCTGTACTCCTACTTCTTCCTGTGAGCTGCCCTGATAGCACTGGGCAATTCCACACTGGCTAGTATACTTGACCAGTAAGCACTCTAGGAACGACTCCTCCACATGCCCAGGGCCTCCCCTAGACCACCCCAGCATGCTGAAAAAAGGCTTCTCAAAAGCTTGATAGTGCAGGAAACCAGCTAGTACAGATTTGCCCAATATTATAGGTAGCTTATAAATACTGTAAAAAAAAGCCAAGTATTTTAAGCAGTTATTTGGCTAAGCAATCTATGTGCTGCTGAAGCTTGCAACAAAAAGATGGATCATCATAGAATGCCAACTGGAATCTTTCCCTAGCCACACCAAATTTGGAACTGGATCGATGGATAGAAGCCTTCTATATGAAGTCATTGGAGGATTTGGCATTGGTCTGCCAGCTCAGGATCAGTTCTCCCAGCCTTCCTGGTGACAGACAAACTAAGCCAAGCGTAGAGATCAGCCCCAGCAAAACAGCAGTCCTTGAGAGGGAAAAATATCCAGAATACTTGTCTAAAAGATTTATAGCCTCCCTCACGATGACATTTTGCCTCCACTGTATCAGGACTAAAGATCAGCCAGTGTAATAATATTTATAAATAGCTTGCCATTTCTGTTGATTTTGGAATAATTTTCTGCTTAGACTACTTATTTATTTTTATTTTTATACTGCTTCTCATACAGAAATCTTGAGTCAGACTAGATAAAATAGTTAAGACCAGTCAGTGTATACAAAAATATAACTCAAAATCTCTAAATGAGAAATCTGAAAACATTCACACTGGCAAGGACTATGTGAAAAGCTCTGCCCTTTAATAGGCACTTAAGAATATGATTGTGGGTACTTTGCAAATGGCAGATCAGAGAGATCATTAAAAATGGCTTGAGAACACTGGCTTCACATGTGGAATATAGAAATGTTATTATTAAGTCTACAATACTCTTGTGAGGACAGAACATTCAAAAGTGAAGAGAATAATGCTTGCCACCTAGAGCTTTTCAGAAGAAAGATAGGATATAAATACATTTTTAATGATACATTTGTTTTGCCTTACTGCAGAGACAACAACAGTAGGTTACAACTTAGTTTTGCAGCATTCATTATAGATACCTCCCAAAATCCACTCTAGTGCTTAAAATCAATCAAATTGTTGCATGAAAAAAGGATGTTTGTGCCATGACAGACAAATGCTGTTCTTCTTTTATTGAATTTTACCTTTTAAGATTTGCCTGTCATCAAGAGATCAGGAAACATCTTAAGAGGTTTCTTATCTTAGTATTTGGTCTGATCTTTCACTTTAATGCCATGTTCCAAAGTAAGCTCTTAACAGTGTATTTATATAATGATCACCTCAGGGAATATGTCTTCTAGAAGGTCATCAAAGCCAATACCACTCATTATTTCAGGACAATGATATTTTCCCTGGTAATGATAGGGACCTCAAGGAGTCAAAGATATTGCTGTTCATGAAGAGGAGAGGCTTTCACAGCACTACTAAGGGTGGGCACTTCTGCCACATCTTTATAAGGCAGCTCTGAGAGATTTCTGCAGCTATTGAAAAATCCAAGTAAATTGAACATGTCTGGTCATAAAAAGACAATACATAAAAAAATAAAATAGAGAGGAAAGTGACTGATTTTGTATTCTGATTTCCGATGAGACTATGTGGATTACAGGAGATTTAAACAATAAAATCAGATAATAAAATCAAAGAAACTAACGGTCACCCTATTAAACAACATCAAATGCACAGGTTGAAAAAATGTGTTTGACTATTTTTTTAAAAAAACTCCAGCTATCTTACCTCAGTTAGCAGAGGCGATTCCAGAGAAGAGAGGCTGGTTCCAGATACTCCATAAGTGCTAGGTATTTTAAGGTCTAAAGAATATGCCAAGAGCACAGGATGTGTACCAAGTTGGCAGGAGAGATGGGCTTGGACATATACAGGAGCTGAACCTTGTAGGGCTTTATAGGTCAAGACCTTGATTGATAATAGAATATTAACTATTGTGAGCCAGTTTGGTCCTGTGATTAGAATGTCAGACTCTTAAAAGAAAGACTTCAAGATTGATTCCACACTCCTTCATGAAGCCAGCTGGGTGACCTCGGGCTAGTCACAGCAATCTTTCTGAGCTCTCACAGTCCTACCTACTTCACAGGGTGTCTGTTTTGGGAAGAACAGACTTTGTCAGCCACTTCAAGTGCCCTTTAGGGTGAGAAAAATGGGGTATAAAAGACAACTCTTCTATTTTTTTAAGTCTTATTTTCAAATGCTAGACAAATTTATGGATGACAGATGTATCAGTGGCTACTAGGATAGATGCCTAAGTATATCTTTCATGGGAGGGTGGGCAGACAGGGGCTTCCACACTCCTTTGCTGGGATTTCAGAGCAGGAGAAAGCTTGCCCTTGTCTCTGCTTGAGATGCCCATGGGCAATTGGTGGGCCACTGTGTGAGACAAAATGCTGGGCTAGATGGGATGTGGCCTGATCCAGCAGGGCTCTTATGTTCTTATGTATATTCTCATTTGACCTATTAGTGTCTTGGATTAACAGAAGTAAAAAAAAATACAAATAAAGATTTATTGATTAGTCCATTAGACCATATCAAAATAGAGGTACAATGCACAACACAGGAACTTAAAATCTAATAAAAATCTGCACGGACCTTCATTGCCATCAGGGTAAAAAGTGCAACTTTTAAAACAGACTGCCTATCCCAGCCCCTAAGCAGTACATGAAGTTTCCCAGTGTCATCTGGAAGCTTAGTTATTTAGAAGAGGGGTTATGTAGTGGTTCCTAATTTTCTCATATAGACAACAGTTCAGAAATAGATGCATTAAGTCTTCAACAATGTTTTCTCCACATACACAGGGATCAACAGAAGTATATTCAAGGGGCACCTACAATTTTAGGTACCTGTTGGAGGCTTATCCTTTTACCCAGGCTTTGCATATACAAATGGCTGGATTCTTGGCTTTGTTTTCCCCATCCCACCCACTCTTCAGTATTGCTTTCAACATATTTTTTAGTATTGTTTTAGTATAGTTTTTATGTCTTGAGTTCTAAATGACTTCCATATGTTTTATGGGAAGCTGTATATAAATGTTTTAAATTTAATTTAATTCAGTTCATAGTTTCTTGATTAAATCTTAAGTATCCAGAAGCTGATAATAAAAAGGATCTTTACTACAAAGGCAGGATTCCAATCCACAATACTTGCATTTAACTCTCAGATGGTAACTGGTTCCCAAAATCCAGCATGCACGTTTGCAGAGTCTGCACTCCAGCTGATCAGATTTTTCAGTTCTGGAATGCAGCCATTTCCTGGACACTGAGTACAAGTCTGTAAGGTAAAGAGGCCTCTCGGGAAAATGCATGGCCAAAATGTTGACACTTATAGCATCTCACAATTGGTTGTAAAGACACATGACTGACTAAGGATTAACAGGATCCTATCGGGTTATTCATTGTAAGGACAAACGCTAGAGCAGTTCATGCCAAGCTGTTAAATGACACACTGTGAAGAAGCTAGATGCATTAAGTAAGCACGTTAAATCCCAGAAGCAACCTAGGAGAAGTTCTACCACTAATCCAACACTCATTTAAACAGGAGTAATCAATTAGAAACATTTAAGACACATCTGGTTCCTAAGTTAATTTCAGCTACTTCAAGGGAGTTTATTTGAATCACATTCACTCCATCATTCATTCTAAAAGACTCTCTAAGTAGCTCAAATTGGCCACATCCCCACATGGTGCTCAGAATGCCTATGGGCTCTCCCCCTGCCTGTCAGAATGGCAGCAAAGGAATCCCCAGGCACAAAAATAGGTGGGCAGGCGTTGTCCCCACCCTCTCATCAGAGTCAGCTGTGATTTTGACACAGAAGCTACTTTCCCCTCTCCTCCCTCCCTCCAGTCAAAAACCTTGACATGGAGAGGAAGAAAAAGGTAACTCCCCCCCCCCAGGTCAAAGTCACAGCCAACACTGATGCAGGGAGAAAGCCTACCCCACCCATTAAGATTGTGCTTAGGGATTGCCTCACTGCAATTCTGACAGCAGGAACCAGGCAGCATGCAGAGGCACCAAAGCTTGCAATGCTCTTTTTCTTCTGGTGAGTAACTGTCTTGGTTATACAAGAGGCAGGATGTGGCATAAAAGTAAAAAAGCTTGTTAGGAAACTAGGAATAATGCAAACTTCCACATAGTTTTAAAAATGCACCACATTGACCTCCTATGGGGTGAAATTTTTCTCTCTCCTGAAACAGTGGATATTTGCTAGCAACTTTGCTGCTCATTTACCACCTCTACAGAACAATCTGAAATACTGCATGGTCTGAAGGACCACATTTCAACTCTCTTGCCCAAAGTTCTACAGACAGACAGACAGACAGACAGACAGACAGACAGACAGACAGACAGACAGACAGACAGACAGACAGACAGACAGACAGACAGACAGACAGAAAGAAAGAAAGAAAGAAAGAAAGAAAGAAAGAAAGAAAGAAAGAAAGAAAGAAAGAAAGAAAGAAAGAAAGAAAGAAAGAAAGATTGGCATTACTGAAGCTACTAGTAATAAAATAAATAGTGGACAGTGGGCTGACCAAAAGCTCAGCTATACCAAGCCAGCAGCCTCCATGTTAATGGAACATGGAGAAACTCTAAAGTGATTGACCTCTTTAAAAAAAAAAGAGAGAGAGCAGTTATCCCTTTGATGTTAATGAGTCATGAAGGCATTTGAAAGTGAGGCTTGTTTATTTACACACACTGTAATTCATGTGGAGAAAGCAGGCACCCTTTTGGTGCACACTGCTCATTTAAATGAAAGATCAAATGGCAGCATGAAGAACAGCAGGAGGTAGTTCGAAGGGCAAAAGTTTTCTCATGTGGCCTCTCCACACAGAAGCTCAGCCAGACTGTGAGTCACGTCAAGCATCACTGAAGGCAGTTTTCTTTAGTAATAATTAGTAATGATTCCAAACTGGTGAAAGTCTAGCTTAGAAACCTCAACAGAACAATGGGAAATTCCCTTTTCTATTACTATGTTTATGCGGTATATCATATAGAAAAGATGGTGATAGGCAGGCAGACAGGATAGACAGACAGACAATTTGCAGGAGTTTGGGAGCAAGTGAAGGTTTTGCCTTTGTCTTCTGCTTGAGAATGCCCAGAAGCAATTAATGGGCTACTAGGGGAATGTTGGACTAGATGGGTTCCTCTAATCTTCAGTGTTCCACCTAGATAGACTATTGTCTTGATTTTATCATCTATTTTAGCTGGGGAACTTCCACTTCACGTATAGATTGTGTCTCCAAAATGTACAAACATCTGGAAGAGGGGTCTTGAGCATCATGTCAATTTCTACATTCATTTCTGTTGTTCCAGGACAGAGCAGGCTGCCCCATCTTGGAACAAGCAACACAGCTGGGACATATTACCAGTGGTATGGAATAGAATAGGGCCATCTGAATTCAGATGACCTGCATCAGCCACTGCCACCACTGCTGCCTCCAAAGAGTCCTCAGAGGCAGGACAGAGACTACAAAGGTGAGGAAAAATTTCCAGGAGGGCCAATTTGCTGTTGCTTCCTGAACCACCACCAAAAAGTGTCCCCCATGATATGCCAGATCATGGGGTTTACCAACTGCGTGCCTCCATGGTTCAGTATACCGGCGCTAGACCAATTGTCTACACCTGGAAGGCTAGGCACCATTTTGAGCACCCAAATCTAGTCCACATATCGTCAAGTGAATACAAAACTTGACTGGAGTGGGTAGGGCTTGGTCGAGTCAGCCCCTTATTCCAGAATGTGTTTTGGAATAAGGGTAGTATGGAAACAGCCATGATATCTTCACATTCCTCAACACAACACACCCACTATAGAGTGCAACACTCATCTGAGGCATCTACAGGCAAGGGCAGAAAACTGTACTCTCTGTAGACACCCATGTCATTGGACATGGATATTATCCAGTCCTCAGTGACTATGAAGTCCTCAATGACAGTTCCATGCAGGCTTCTGCTTCAAGGCACCTCCCATTATGGCCCCAAAGCTGTGACCATGGGCTCCATTTCTGTAAACTACTTTGAGAATTTTGGTGGAAAGTGCTATATAAATGTTTTGAAACAAATTAATTAATATAGATATTGCTCAAAGCTTCTTCTTCTCTGTAACAGCTTCTCCATTCATGAGGCGTGCCTGTTATGCACCTGTAGGGTATAACCAGGTCAGACTGGACCAAGGGAATATTTTTAGCCTTATACCTAAAGCCTTTTTTCTTTAAGAATTGCACAGTGCATGATAAAAGGTCCAGTGTGGCATGTATAAGGAAATGTTGGCTAACATGCAACTTTCAAGAAGTTGCTAAAGTCCATCAGCAAAAAACAGCATAAACAGCAAGGAAGAAATTATGAGATTTATAATTCGATAATATTTTGTGGCCCATACACAGAAGCCTCTAAACAAACATGTTCCAAAGTCCTTACCCACAAGCAAGAACTTCCATAGTAAGTATCATAAAACACAGGACTATCTATAAATATATGCAATAACACCATGACCCAGTACAATACTGTGATTCCATTTCTAGAAACCATTGCTTTACGCAGATTAGGTTGGGAAGGGGGGTTAAATGATTCTCAGTTTCCCCAAACAGTGCCTTTGTAAAGAATACTCATAACTAGAATATTATTGAATTCTAGTTTCCTGCTATAACACAGTTTCACATTAAGAAAGAGAAAGGAAAATTTGCTTTCCATGTACAACTAAAACCATTCTATACAAAGAGTGTGTTATGCAAAGGACAACTGTATTAATGCATAAATTTATAAAAGATCCTAAGTTCAAGCATACTTAATGCTCAAGCACATGCTCATGGGTGACAGATCCATCTGTCTGGAATATACATATACTGTATATTAAGTAATTTGTTTAGAAAGCCCTGGCTATGCATATATTGCAGTCATTTTGGAATAATTGCATGAAGGGTATAATATATTGAAAAGAGGAAAAAGCCTATTTTCCTCAGCATCCTCTGCATTTTCTAAAGAGCACTTTTTTCCAACCATAATCTATTAGTAGGAAAATGTGTGCTTAATTTCATAATATTACTAGCGTATCAGTTATTTCTTGTGAGGTCATCCATCCAGAAATTTTCTAAGTTGGCCATTTTGCTGGATGTGAACATAAGCTGGTGTCCAAATTTAGAATACACTTCAAGCGGGAGCAATGGCCCATGGGTTGGAACTCATGGAATAACTGCAGCGAAATGTGGTCCGGTAAAATCAAAGGAGGCTTCCAACCCAGACTTGGGCCATTTCTATCAATCTATGAGAAGTAATCCTCAGTCCACTGACTGTCAGATGGGTTCCGTTTCTTCATACAGATATAGTGTTGGCCTCACACAAATATCATCCTTTAGTCAGTGCATGATTAGTATTCAAAGATCACAGAATGCTTTTTGTCAAAGTGAGAGGCCAGAGCTTGAGTGTTCCACTAGCACAGCACCACTAATTGAGCACAGCTTCTGCCTCTGCTTTTCAGCCACAGTAGGACATGAACTCCTTGGGGGAAATAAAAACAAAAGCATGGAATCACTTTGGTTGCACTTCTGACTTTCCTGCTTGATCAGATTACAAAGGTTTGTTCAGAGGCTGTGAAGCAACATATCAAGAAGTTGGAGAAGATTCACTATTGTGAAAGTCCCAAATTGAACAGCGTGAAATCTTCATAGAAGCTTCATGGGCAATTTTTCCACAGCTTCATTGTTATCCACATAATAGCAGCTTCAGCAAGCTGCATGTCATGTTAGAAGATACATTTTGGGTTGATGACACATGTGGTGTATGCTAAAATAAATGCAAATTGTTATATAAAGACAGAAAAATAGCCACTAGGCAAACAATGGACCTTCTCCTTGTTAAACATCAATAAAATATTTTCCGTAAAGGCAGGTTTCACTCTCAGGGAATGTTCACACCATTCTTAAGTATAGTGCCTCTGAGGCAGTTTAGCAATTGTTTGCAGGTGGGATTGTTTACATGCCAGTCTGCCCCTCCCCCTTTCATAAACATTCTACACTATAGAAGGTGAATTAGAGATGAAATTAAAACATGAGGGCCACATGTTTTGAACATATTTTTTGAGTTGCTTTTTTGCTGTGTATGAACGTAGCCTCAAATAACCAGCTGAGCATTCCACCTTCAGTTTCTTGAGAACATATATGACAAGATCTGCATTATATCTTTATAGCTTCATGAGTTCATCATAAGAAAACAGGGTCCATTACTCTGTCCCTTCTACTTTGGGAACCTACTCCAGTGGCTGAAATAACTTGCAGTGTTGGTAAGCTGACCCAGGGGTAGGATATGTGGATTAACTATAACCCACATAATACAGTCATTATATTATTGTATTCTAGTGTCCATCCTCAACTTTTAGCCACAGAAACATGAATAAAAATGTCAATGGTTCTACCTGGGACTGTTTTCAAAGACACAGGAGATGGCCTATGGAGTCTATAATAGAGGAGTGAAAGAGGATTGCCATTGAGATCCTATTGGCAGTGTTTCTTCTTCTGGTATGTGTACTCAGTGAGTGGTTGCTCCATGGGACATTCTTCAAAGTCAGACTGATATTGGCCTATGAAACTTGCTGCCAAAGGAGATGGTGACAGCAACCAGTCTGTATAGTTTTAAGAAAGGATTAGACAAATTCATTCAGGTCAAGTGTTATCAACGCCTTCTAGACTGGATACTTTGGTATTTCATTTGGGCTGAAGAGACAAGTGGGATGTCTCTAAAGGCCATTTGCAGGGAATTGAGAGATGGCAAAGGTTTCTTCTTCAACTTCTGCTTGAGAATGCCCAGAAGCAATTGGTGGCCACTCTATGAGACAGGATGCTGGCCTAATGGCCATGGCCTGATCCAACAGGGCTCTGCCATGTTCTTATGGACTCCCATGGCACTATAGCACTGCATCTTGCCTAAGCTAAAATGCAAATACAAATACAAATAAAAGGGCTTTTGTTTTGTTAGAATTATTTATTGGATGCAATTATACTTGATCTTAAAAATCTAAAATCCCAAGAAATCACCCTTCCTTCCAAACACTGACTATACTAGACCTGCTTAGTTTTACTGGGGTAGTATAGAAGCATAACTAAGATTCACTTACTGTTAATTAGTTTTAATCTGGGCCTGGAAGAACCTACGAAAAGCCAGGAGCAGAGGAGTCTACTGCCCTCGTTTTACCACCTATAAAACATTTTCCCCCTTTTCACTACCTCATTAAAAGTAGGCATGTGCTATTCTTCAAAATCACCTTCAGAAAATCTGCTGCTTTCTGAAAACTTCTCCCACATCTTTGCCACAGACTCCCAACTTGCACATTTTCTCTTATCAGCTACTGCTCCACCGTTGACAAGTAGATATCTAATATGCAAAATGCCATTGGCAAGCTGGTCTTCTACACACTTTCTTGAAACAGATTGGTAAGGCAGTTTACTCCAAAGAAATTGCAGAGCAAAAATGCAAAAGAGAGGTAAATCAATGGTCCTTTCTGCACTAGGCTGCCAGGCTTCGCCATAGGGCAATTTTCATTTGGCTCTGTTGTTGATGCAGGCTGAGCTCCAAAATGGAGTATCCGTGTATGAAGGAGCCATTTCCTAACAAAAATCAGCTCCTTCCATGCAGGAATTCAACCCACTTATCTTTATCAAGCACTGGGACCAGTAAGGCTCTGATGGACCCATTCATACCTCTCCCAATGCTGGAATGGCACGTGATATGCCACCACATACCCACTTGACATGTCATGAATCCATGTAATGCACCATTCATGCATGCTGGCACAGCACAATGCACAATTGCCATGATGATGGTGTTGTGCACACACGCTGGATCCAGCACCAAGACAGAGCCATGCAGACACTCATTCACACCTCAGGTGAGTTGCGGACAGATTGGGGGAGGGTTGGAATGGAATAAGCATCTAGAAGTGCATTCTGGGCCATTTTGCTCAAAGGCCCACAGCCTGTGCCAGCGTGCAGATGACAGGCCCCTATTCTGGGATATAATCTGAAATAAGTCCCAGTAGAGAAGGGGCCATTATTTTACACAGATTGCTCTTAGGAGAAAGAAAAATAGGAACACTTTATTCCAATAAACAACAAAACAAAGTTATTCTCAAAAAAAGTGTAAGGTTCATTAATAAATTATGTGAAAGGCCCTAGCATAATTTTTATGTGAACATTAGAAGCTGAGACTCTTAATCATGGCAAGATGCATTTTGCCTCTGAGGAGACCTCAAGTCAAGGGCAAGATGGATCTCTTTGGTACTTTTCACATACACACTGTAGGTGCACGCTGCAGAGAAAGCTACTGGCCTAAGAAAAACATCCCAGGCAGCAACACAGCAAGCAGTGCAAAGAATCCTGGTGGACATCCACCTAACCCCTTGTCTGTCCCAATCTAGCTTTGAAGCCAAGGAACCTAAGTTCCCCAGTTTCCGGAAAGTGGCCCGGAAGTGAGCCATCTTCTTGAACCTAGGCAGTTTCTACCACCCCTGGTTGCCAGTACAGTGGCAGTGAAAACAAAACCTGGGCCAAATGATAGACCACACTGAAGTAGTCTCTCATTATAGCATTCCCAGGGATAGTTTCTGGGCCTGGAAGACCAGCCATGGGGGCTGTGTGCCCACCATGCTGTCCTCTGACATGTGTTGGCACATGGAGCCCACAGTGCAGATACACATCTGGTGTGGTCCAATGGGACTATGCTGATGTTGCCTTTCTCTCCTATCTCTCCTTTGAAGGAAAGTTTGTGGTGAGAAAACCCAAACAGTACCAATTAGCAAAGCAATAGATTTACACAAGGAACTATGAGATTATACATGCATATCATTGTAACTTTGTTACTTACTTCTACCACTTGCTCTCATGACAATCTAAATTCTCCCCCACATCTGCACACAGCAAGCAAATGTTTGTCTATTTAATTTTGTATTTGCGCTTTCCAACAAAATGAAAAGTCATGGGATCCATGAATAAATTAGTGACTGTTGTTTTGTGAGAATGGCGCAATTTCTGTCTTGAGAAAACTCCAACTTTTCATAAAGCCACAATGGCTTCCTTGTGAAATTTTTTGAGGGTTAATAATATTCAACAGGTGATGGGATCTTGGAGAGGACTGGAGGAAATTATGGATTTGAGATTGTAAATAAGGATTAGTGGAAAAATTCACCACTTATTGGTTAATGATAAGGATGATATCACCATGATGGCAGATGTATGGAACATGGATATTCCGATTAGCAGGGAGGAAGTGGAGGATAAAGTAAAGGAGATTAATAGACTGAAGAAGATTAAACGGAAGGAATATGAAGATGTTTCATTGTTGGTATTGCACTCCAGCTCAGCTCTCACATATGGTCCAGACTTTCCCATCTTTGTGGGGAATGGGGAACATACCTGCATATGGAGTGGGATTGTCCTGAACTTTCAGTTTTTTGGAGAGCAGTGTTCAACCAGATGTGGCTTCTTTTTGCTGTGACCATTGGGCACTACTCCAAGCTTTGTTTATTGCAAGTATATAGGAGGACCCCCAGTTTAGTGGGGGATATGCGTATATTGGATAGGTTATTGTGGGTGCCCCAGTGGTTGTCGCTGGAGGGTGGAAGGATAAGACACAATGGATGTTAGAATGATTGTATGATAACATTTTTGATGTCTTTAATTTTGATGTTCTTAGAAATCAACAAATTCACCATTTGGGTGAAAGATCATAAATTTGCTTATGGGATTCCTGGAGGAGACTCTATCCAGTGACTGAGAATGATTATGATAACATATGCTATCAGAAAGGCTGAAAGAGGGAATAATGAAACAACAGAATGATTTAATGTTTGTACAACACATGGATGACAGGAGGAGGGATTGGCTTTGATACTTCTGTGTATACAGTGTGGTAATTTTCTTTTCTTGTATGGCTTTGAATTGATGGAACTGTAATTAAAATTTAAAAAACAAAAACAAAAAATGGCAGCCACAGAAGGTTCAAAGATTCCAAACAGAAATTCATTACCACCTGCCAGTCAACACCTGCACATACCTAAACTTTAGCAGATAGGTGAGGAGAGGAAAAGGGCTTTGTATTTCTTCAGCTTCCTGTTGCCTGTCAGTGCCCAGACTACAAATCTGACGTGCCATCATTGTCAAGAGATTCCTCTTGTAAACTATATTAGGTAAATAGTCATTGTGTGGAAGCTGGCTGGAGTTAACTTGGAATAGAAACAACTTTATACAAATTCATGGGAAATCTGTTATCAAATTCGTTCACACAATTCAGGAAAAGACAAACTTGAGAGTTCTCTGAGGTCATCTCCCTGAACCCAGCTCTTCATTTTTTTCCTTTTTCCAGATCATTCCAGCCTGAAATCATCCAAGGAAAAACAGTGTCACTTGATTTTTTTTTACACATCAGCAGCCTATAGCCTAGTGACCCAAATCTATGTTCAGTGGTGTAGTAGCATGAAGATATGCAAAAGATCACTGCTTACGGTCATGCATTGCACTTCCCTGGCTGCAGTCTATAAATATCAGGTTCTTCCCCACCGTAGGATTGTTTTATAAATAAGCTGTAACACAATCGTTCAGTTTGGTTGCAGACAAAAGAGCAGAGTCCCCCAGGCTTGCTTTCTAACACTGTAAATTAGAGAAGCCTAATTGGATTATGAAGAAGTGTCAGTTTCTGGTCTCAGTTTCTCTCAGGTCAAATAAAGTCATTATTGCATCTGTAACCATTGATCTAGGAAAGGCTGGAGATTTGGCAAAAGGGAAAGACAGAGATGCCAGCAGTTCTGGTGACATCAAGTCTTGCAATGGTGTGAATTTAAACTAGACTCACAAGCAAAATCTCTTCCATGGAAAAAGCATAGGCATTAGCCAGCATCCTAGATACATGAGGAAAAGTGTAGAAGTTTTTGATAGATGACAAAGAAGTGTAGACGATGGAGAAGTGTAAATGTAAACGTCCAGGGCTGTGGTCACATTTAAGGTTTAATCCAGCTTCAGTCCACTTTCAGTCCACTTTCAAAGTGACAAGCTGTTTTCATTCAGAAAATTTACATTTGGGATAGATAATGTGGAAAGAAAACTACTGGTCACTTTGCTGATGTGTGTTTGCACTCTGAAGGTGGACTGAAGCTGGATTAAACCTTAGGTGCGACCAGAGCCCAGTATAGTTATTATACTGTCATTTGCCTATAGGGATGACAGTCACACAGCTGTCAAACAATTTCCACAGCTGTGAGTAGAGAATTCCTAATAACTAAGCAGTGTTTTTTAAAAAATAAAACCCCACAAAATAACATGGATAATATATGGGCAGCCGCTATTTTTCTATTATGGGAAACCTGGTATCATTGCTGGACTTCCCATAATAGCTTTGCAGCATGGTTTTTTGCCTATTGCAATTGGCACTACACTGGGAATGATGCAGACATGTCTGGCATTCCCAACACAATGCCAGGAGGACTGTGGGGTTTCCTCATGTCTGAAAGCAGCTTAAGTGGAATCACCACTCGGACCTAGAATCCTTCCTGTGAGCATCTCTGTCAGTGTATCGCATATGTGCTCCTTTCTGCTTGGCTGGAAAACCTCCCTGTCCTTGGTCACCTTTTCCGAATACTTTCCAAGGCAGGGTGGGAAGCTACGACAATTCTAGGCTGAAAGGGACAAATGCATTGCAGCAGGATTTGAAAGAGAAAAAAATAGCGGGGTCTTAACTGGCTTCTGCTGCTTGCATCTCTTCAGGTAAGCAGAAGAGAAAAGCTGCCGGAATCCAGAAGCTTCATGAGAAGGTGGCATTAAACCTGGCATGCTCCTTGGAGGGCTGGAGTGGGAAACCAAAAGGCTCATCCTTCCTTCTCTCACTGCAGCTCCTGCTACTTCCTGTTCTTTTTCTCACTTCCCTCCTGCTTGCCGGTCCTGTCTCTGTTGCCATCCTTCCCCAGGGCGCTCTAGAAGAGAGCAAACACCCGCGGCTCAGCACCTGAGAGTTTCCTCTGCATTCCAGCTCCTAGTGGCGTTTCAGAGACAGCGTTTGGCACCATGAGGGCACAGCTCACTCCTGGGAAGGCCGGTGGAACTCGGAGGCAAGCCGCTGCCTACTGTCACACACACGACAACAGACTCGTTGAGGTCATTTGCTCCTTTATGGCCACACTGTGCCCAGGCTGTGAAATCTGCGCCTGGGAATGTGGATATTACCCTGGTTCTAGCTTAAAATCTTGGAAGGGAGAAAAGAGGAGACCCCTGGAGATCTGCAGCTAGCGTTCATAAATGAGCTTCAATACTATTACTATTAATAATACTAATTATTATTAATAATAATAATTAATAATCTCTCAGTGTTGAAACGGTTGGAGGCGAGGGACACAATGAGAGCTGAGGCTTCAGCCCTGGAAAAAGTAAGAATTCTCCATTGACGGTTCCACGACTTCTCTGTTCGCCTTCTCATCCGGGGGGCCTTGAGCTCCGAGCGAGGGGACCTCACCTGGCTAAAAGAGCAACGCCACTCCTAGCAGAGCCGGTCCATCCACCACCTGTGAGATGAGAGAACGGATGCCAATGAGGCCCTTAAGAACACGAGGTCCGGAGGGGGAAATAACTTGATTCCCTCCGCCGCCGCCCCTGTCTGGTACCTGGGACTCTACCGTGTAAAGCCTCGTTCTCCCTGAGGGGCTCGGGAGCGAAGGGTGCAGGGGGCGCTAGGACCCGCGGAGGAGGGAAAGGGCCGGTGCGTGCGCGTCGTCTTCTGCCCAGTTCGGGAGAGTTCAGCGCCGTCTCTGATCTCTTCTGGCTCAGGCTCTCGGCAGCAGGTGGTGCCTGGGAGGGAAAAGGTGAGAGCTTTGAGCTAGCGAGGGAGGGAGGGGGGAGGAGGAGGGAGGGAGGCGGCCCCCTTGCCTGGCCGTGTCTGATCCGGCCCCAGGCTCGTCTTTGCGCCCGGGCGCTTTGCCCAATCGGAGTCCGAAGGAGGTGTCGGTCTCCCCCGCCTGCCTCGGAGCCCACCCCTCCGGCGTGTCATCCTCAGCCTTCGTTCCCCGGCGCAGATGCCCGTCCGTGGGGCCGCTTCGGAAAGGCTCTCGGCAGCCCAGGCGGCGGCCGGCGCATCTCGGAAGGGGATCCGCCCGCGGAGCTCAGGCGCGCTCGAGTCGGCCTCCCTCCGCAGACGCGCCCACCGCGGCGGCCGCAGCGCAGCGAGCGCCCGAGCGCCAGTGGACGGGGCCGCCGCTCCGGGAGCCGCCTCGGGTCGCCCGCCGCCGCCCAGCCGGATCGGGAGCCCCCGGGACTCGCCCTCCTGCGCCTCTCGCTCGCCCCGGGGATCCTGCTCCGCTTTCGCCGGGCTCGAGAACTATGCTGACCGACGCCCGCCTGGCCAACGCCGCTCGAACCGCCCGCGCTCCCGGGGGCGCCGGCAGGCGGGCAAGCGAGGGCAACCGTGCGCCCTCCCGCCTCGGCTTGCCGCTGCCGCTGCTGCTGCTCCTGCTGCTGACGCCGCGGGCCGACTCCTCGTGGTGGTGAGTCCCGCTGGTCTGGAGAGACGGGGCGGGGGGCGAGGAAGCGGCGTCCGAGGAGGACCGAGGCGACTAGTCGGGACTCGTGAGACGGGGTCGAGGTACGGGAAGCGCGGGTGCCCCGGGGCTCCGAGCAGGGTGGAACTGATCTAGAAGGCGCTCGGCGTAGCTCAGCCCCGCAGTCTGTGCGTCGTGGCAAGAGCGTCTGCGAGGAAAAGACCGTCTCTGAGCGTGGGCGAAGTGCCTATGTCGGGTTCAGTTGAGGTAGACGCTACGCCGGGCCGGGAGGGGAGGGGAGGGGGTGCCAGCGCTGACCGGCGAAGGAAGCCCGGAGCGAGACTCCCACCCCGTCCGGGGTCCAGAATAGCAAAGCAGGTTGAGGCTCCCGGGGAAAAAGTCCCCTGGACGTTTTTGTTTGGCCGATTTCAAAAGCGTTGCCGGTAGGTCGGCGATCGGGCTATTAAGGCGCGCGGGGCTCGGCGGGGCAACGGGAGAGATGCGCACTCGAGGCGCGTCGGGAGCTCTCCCTGGCGCGTCCGGCTGTTCTGTCGAGGGCGACCCCGGAACCCGCACGAAGTTAGTGCTGCCCGATGGCAGCGCCGCCTCCGCCTCCGCCGGCAGGTTTCTCGCCGCGGTCCTCATCTCTCCGCCGGCAGCGCCGCCTCCGCCACGGCGGGGCAACCAGCCGCGCTGCGCCGGGTCCGGCGAGGGGGTCGCGCTCTCCTCCTGGCCCGCCGCGCCGGCGTCCTCGCGCCAAAGCCCCGGTCGGCGTGGAAGGGACTCGGGGAGCCGCGTCCGGGAACCCGCCAGTGGGCTACGGGAGACAGACGGGGCTGTCAGATGAGAATCTCGCTGCAGGATGAGACGACTGGGGGGAGGGCAAAGGGGGGCCTCCCGTTCCCTGCTGATGCTCTTAATACTACACTACTTCAGCATGAATAATGCCCATAATACTAATCTCTAGTCTGTATATTAACCGTTCGAGGGTGGACGTCTCTAAAAACGGGATGCTTGCGCTTGAAAAACGGCAGGAAAATTTCCAAAGGGCCACCGAGGAGCTTCTTCTAAAGACAGACGAGGCGGGTACGTCGTCCCACCGACACCCGGACGCCCCTTGGATGTCCCTGCTAGAAATGCACGCGAGCCTAGAGCGAGAACCGGCCGATGCCTATAGCTGTGGCTGGCTTTTTAATCCGAAGTGAATCCCCATTCGCTACAGACTGCGCAGCGCTCTCCTTGAAATCCCAGAGCCGGGAGAGATACTTGGGCTAACGGATGTCTCCTAAACTTCGGTTCGTTCCGCAGGGTTCCAGGGTCTTTTCTAGATCTTGCCGTCTCTTCTTCAGGGAGGAAGGAGGCGAGAGAGAGAAGTTCAATAAAGTCTCCAGACAGGACGCATAGGGTCCTGGCTTTTAATGTAGGTTGTCATAAACTGTGATGTAGGTATATCATTTTAATACCTGCCTACGAGATCTTTTCCTGCGCCCATCTGCTGGCTCCGGTGGACTACCTACTGGGCTTCCACCACTCCGAATTTTCTTCCTGTTCATACCGTGATCACCTGGTCCAGAGCTGCATGCATGGCTTCCAAAAGGAGGCACACAGGGGGTGGGGCTGGGGGGTCTCAAAAGCAGCTTAAAGACTGTACTAGCGCCTTAATCCGCATTAAAGGCTGCACTTTCAAAATGTATGCCCGGCCTTTAACGTAGGTTAGAGGTAGCGTGGGGACGCGAACATCTGCATGCCACTACTTTAAGAAAGGGTTGGAGATCTTCTTGAATGGGCGGCCGTTAGAATGGCTGCCCAGGTACCGCCTCCAGGTTGGGAGAGATGAGACCCGGAAGGGCATTGGCAGGAATTCGGGAGCAAGCGAAGGCTCCCTCCTTCCGCTTGAGGTGCCCAGAAGTAATGGGTGGGCCCCTGTGTGAGGTAAGACGACAGGCTCTGGCCCGACCCAGCGGGACTCCTCTGAGCCAGTTTGGTCTAGTGGTTAAGGAACCGGACTCTTTTCTGGGAATACTGGGTTCGATTCCGCCCTCCGCCATGAAGCCAACTGGGTGGCCTTCGGCTAGTCACAGTTCTCCTCTGAGCTCTCACAGCCCCACCCACCTCACAGGGTGTCTGATGTGGGGAGAAGAATAGAAGCTTTGTCAGCCACTTTGAGTCCCCTTAAATGGGTGAGAAAAGCGGGGTAGAAAAGCCAACTCTTCTTCTTCTTCACGTTCTCATCTCTAAGGCGGTTTTGAGCTGCTTTTCATGTATGCAGATGCAGCTTTTGTTATGGCATAAAAATGCAGCACCTGCTTCGTCAGGTGCAGGAAGTCTTATGCTTTAGTTACAGGTCCACGGGCGCACGTTCACACGGACATTTCCTTATCAGACCTACGCAGCTATCCACCTGGGGGGTCCGCAAGCAGTAGGGCTATAGTCAATAGGCAATAAAACTCGGGACGCGGCAAGGGGGAGATGAGACTCGTCCACACGAGACGTTCGGGGATTCCTCGCCTCCTCTCTCCCTGTTTCCTTTCTCGGACGTTGCCTGGCTATTCTAGCACGTGCCTAGAGGAAAGCGAGTTCGGGGCAGGGCGACTCCACCTTCCGCCCCCTACCGGTGGCCAAAAGCTCCCCCTCCCCTTCCTGCCACCCGGCCCTTCTGGCCTCTCATGGCCCCCCAGCTTTCCAAAGCTGCCGGGGCGGCGTTTGGGGCCTCCGTCCTTGACCGCCCAAATTGCCCCCGAGGGGGCGCCGGGGGCTGCGCGCTTCCCTCCCTGGCTCGGGCGAGGCGGCCTTCCAAGAGGCTGGGGGCCCCGCGGCCTGTTATTGTTAGCGCGGCTGCGGGCGGCGTAAACACGGCCTGAGCCTTGTCGACGACAGAATCGTTTTAATTTAAAACTGTTTTTATTGTCCGTACTTGGGAGCTAAACAAGAGCTTCTTCTTAAACGGGAACAGCTGTCAGTCCGCTTCCAGAAGGGGGGGGGGAAGAGAAGGGAGGATCGGGAACGCGGACGCTGGAGCACCGATCTGGGAGCAGGGGAGGCCCCCGACGTGCGCCCGAGCTTCCCTGGAGCGAAATCTGGGGAGCCGCTGGCGAGGAGCGCCCCGACGCCATCCTTGCGACGTTCCCGCGGGGTGAGTGAACCCCACTGGCCTTGAACCCTCCGGCGGCTTCAGGGCGGCGAATCAACCGTCCAGGCGCACGAAGGTCATGGACCGAGCGCCACGCGGTTCAAGGATTCCCCGATCGGCCCAGAGACCAGAATAGCGCCGGTTAGAGAATTGCGGCACCAACTCTTTTTGCAAGACCGGACAGGATCCCATGGAAGGCCACTCACTCACTCACTCACTCACTCACTCACTCACTCACTCACAGCCGCCCTGAGGCTTCTTTCGGCGGGATTAGGTGCACATCTCCACGCCACACAGCGAGTTCAGACGTGCGTGTGCGAAGGCAGGCAGTACTTCTGCCTGACCGAAGATTATTTTCCCCCCCATAAAAAAAACCCGCTCTCCTTTTCCTCGACCGCAGTTCAGACGTTAAAATTCGCTTTCCAGTGCACCGTCGCTGAGCTGCGGCCCCGCTTAATTCAGGGATTCAGAAAGGAAAAAATGGTTCTGCATTTCCTAGAGGTAGGAGCAGGTGAAGCAGCCCAGGCGGGAAAAGGTCTACGATGGACGGGTGGGGAACATTAAAAAAAAAAAAAACAACACCCCAGCACATCTGCTTGCTTTCTTGGAACGTCGGCTCTTAGCTCATTTTAGCAAGGGAGAGGGAGCACCGGGATGCTAAATCTGAAAGCAGGAGTTTGGCTTAGTTTTATTTTTTTCTAAACGAATGCAGACACCTATTCAACGGCAGTAGGTATCTGGCATTTGATCCTGTTGCACTCGACTGATTTGGAAAATCACGACAAACTCTTACGCTCAGAAGTAAATCCCCGCGGTGTTCAGGTGCGTTTACTCTCAGGTAGCTACGCACAGGATTGCGGTTCTGGCAGAGCGGTTTCATGATGCTCGTTCCCCGTAAGGGTGTATAGGATCGGGCCCATCAGGATGTTGCAGGAGCCCACCTCAGCGAAAGTGGATCGGCCGATCCGGAGCGACTGATTTGACAGAGGCTTTCTGAGGTTTCGAAGTCTCCCTTGCCTGTACTGCTGTGGTGAAGATCAAGCTTACGATATGAAAGGGGAACAATCATTCGTTTGAGAGGGGGGGGGTGGATCACTTGCAGAAGGCTGGAAGTCAGAGGGAAGTGACTGCATTTTACTATCAACACCTCCAGTGAATTTTTATTTATTTATTTATTTACTTATATTTCTATCCTGCCCCATACCTGAAATTCTCATGACCATCCGCCTGTTTGAGGGACACAGAGAGCCAGTAGATTCTTCTCAGCGGTGCCCCAGTCCTTGAATTCCAAGGGCTCGGAAGAAGACTGCGATGGTCTGCATGCTTACCTGAGTCTTACCTTCCTGCCTCTCAGGAGGACCAATTGCCCCATAGGGCCAGAAAGGCTTTAACAAGCACCCCTCCATCGTGGGCTCCCACTTCTGCATGGAGTGGAACCTGGTGCATGCCCGGGCATCCTTTTCCCTGTAGCTGCTCTCAGTCAAACTCTATACAGTAACGTGCCACTCTTTCCTCAAATGAAAGTAGCTGATTTCACTTCTCATGCTCTGTGACTCTGTAGATGTTTTGCCAGAGCAGGGCAATAGGAACCTACTCCTGTCCTGTGCCTTTCCCCGCCAGCTTCAGCAGCCGGTGGCCCAGAGTGTTGGGGGGTCATGGTTCAAACCACCTGGAAAGGCTCTGCTGGAGCTGGGATGGGGTTCCTGGCTCTCCAGTTGAGATTGAGCTGTACCTTCCCTCAGGCTCAAGTCAGCTTGGCCAGCAAGAAGGATGGTGGGAAACAAGTCCTGCGTGTGTTTGAGGGCCTCTACAACATGCCAGTCACCAGGTTGTTACAATCCTTCTGCTCAGAAGCAATTTCAGCTCAGACGCCAGTTAGAGATGCTGTAAAAAGGGTCACAGCTGAAGTAGAATGGTCAGAGAAGGCAAAATGGGTCCCTGGTACCTTATAGACTGAGGTCAAATCCTACATAGGGCATATAAAGCTTAGCAAGGCTAAAGGACTCCCTTTGTCTCCTGGGAGTCCTACAAAAAGTGGTTTGCATGGTAGCAGTTTGCACAAATATTTAAGAAAAAGTTCCCCGTATCCTCCATGGCAACCCCATTTACCTCTTTAAGTGAGACTGTGTGGATTCAGGGCATCAATTTCTGTAACTTCTTTAAATAAATGATTGTTTTTTTAAGTGTAACTGTGCTAACCCTCCACCCCCTTGTTTGCTGCCTCATTTTCTTCCATCAAGCCCAGCCAAAGGAACTGAGACTCTTGTCAGCTCGTTCAGGCAAGTTCAGGGCTGTAGGAAGGAGACATCTCCCTTCAGAGAAGTTGCAGCCGAATGAGCATTCCTGAGCCTCACTTAGATAGGTGGGCAACTTTTCTCTGGGAGGTGAGAATTATTCAGATTTATCTTATTAAAATTACAGCTATTTGAAACCTGTGTCCCTGGGATGCTTCATGCTCCCTAATACTTCCTGATGGGCTTCAGCTTTTGCTCCAGAGCATCTGCTAAGTGGATACTCTTTCTATACAGCTGCAACTCTGCTTTTTATGTAAAACAGGTATCATGGGCTCTGCCCGGAGAGACTTCAGCTTGCAATCCAAAAGCACACCTTATTGATCTACTGCTCCCTTCCTCACTCATATATTGTTGTCTTTTCCCAAATGGATTGTCTTTTCTCCAGTAAAAATAGAAAGTCTGAGGAGAGCAAAGCAACTAGAGGCAAATAAATGGATGATCTCTCAAAAACTTTACTTCCTCCTGGCTTTACTTCTGATTCACTTCTCCAAAAATCTTAGCCTCCTAATTCAGTCTGCTTTTAAAAGGGCAGTAGAAACATACAGCCCTTAAGAGCCACAATCAACCCTGTGGTCTTCTTAAATTAGACTTTTAAAAATTAAAGGCACTGATTTGTGTCTTCATGGTGATGGGGAAACCAGGAGGAAATTCTTCAGCCCTGAGGGAGGTGAGCAGAGATGACAGGTGGCAACCATGCAATTCCACTGAGTGGAACTACTCGGAGAAGTCATTGAATAATCTGAAATTTGTGAGGAAAAGCAGAGGTAAGGGAGTTGATTGTTTCAGGTATAAAATAGCTGCTTTGGATCTATAGCTTCAAGCCATGGTTTTTCCTGGAGAATGAAGATGTTCTCCTTTGGGCATATCATACTTGTTATCAAACCCCATGACTGCTATGAAGACACATTTTCTTTGTTATTTTCTATAGTTTCTGATTGACATAAAACACGTCACTTGAATAATTTGTGTTTGAAAGCCTTTAGGGTATGACAAATTCAGTCCTTCCTCATTTATTCTCATTAATGTATTTTTATAAAGCTGCCTGCCCATTCAGATATCTATCCTAATAGATACTGAATAGGTATTGAAATAATGTAAGACACATTAATAATCAAATAGTTTGAAGGAAAAGGAAATAGCATAGCATTCTGGAGGAACATTCTCCAATAGTTGCACTCAATAGGAAGAGGTTGTTTCTTCACAGTTTCCAGAGATGCAGTTGTTTCTCTGACAAATACCTTCCTCTCATTCAGATTTTTGTGTTGCCTTTTGCAGATTCTAGTTTTTACCTATTAACTTGTAAGAAAGGATATTGTGCTCACTACTGACTAATTTTTTGACTAAGTAGGACAGAGGAGATCTCTTATCTAGAGAACTCCGCTTCCTCCAAGATATGTATGTGCGTGGGAGAGAGAGAGAACCAGTGTGTGTGCAGTCTAGGTTTGTAAATGAAACAACGTGTCTCTGGTAAGTGGTGTTAACAGGGCTGGTGCATTGCATTAGCTTGCCAGATTGATGAGATCCAAGCTTGCGCATAGAGGAAATGAGTGCTTGTCATTTTCTTCCATCGAGTGTATGAAGTAAAAACCTGGAAAGTGTCAGGTCTGGTCTGCTCTGGGTGGAAAGGAAATACCTACCAAATGCTTTTTTCTAAACAGAAGCCAGTTATGAATTTTCAGTGACGTCAGAGACTGCTTAGATTGCTTCACAGTTGCTAGAACTGCTGAAATTCCAGTCTAGTGGTTTGCAAATGGGATATTTAAAAAGAAACAAAAACAAGAAACTTGTAACTCTAAATAAATGCAATTTCCAGTATATAAGAAGTTCAATTTCTTAAATAAACCTGTTGCAGATGGTTCCCATAAAACTACTGTACTAGTGCTAGTTGGAGAATGCTTTCTCAGGGGGCCTCTAGACATGGTTTAAAAACTGTGAATTTCCTGTGTCTATATTGGGATTCCCTGCACAAAGGTACTAAACTGGTTTGATCAGTTCACAGCAAACTGAGTGGGTTGCATGTGAACTGAACCACCCTGTAGTTTTTTTAAAAAAAATACTTAAAGTGAACCCAAACCAAGGGGTGCTCTTAACAACCAAGCAAATCATAGCAAACCAAGAGTGGTTCACTTTGGTTTGCATGTGAACCAAACCTCCCTGTAGTTAAAAAAAAACAGTTTGATGCAAACCAACAGTGATTGAGTCTAGCTAAACTGAACCACTAAATCTCATTTTGTGTACATCTCTACATGCCTGTGGCACTCCTAATATACTCCCAGAATAGTTCATCAAACAGTGCACTCTATGGGCATTATGACAATCCAGCTGTGACAACAGGTCCCTCACTTCGTTGCAAAATTGCTGCTCTTGTAAAAGTACCCATATGTAGGAAGCAAGAGAAAAAAACAAAGAAGTGGTCAGGTCTTACTTCCATCCAGGTATTTTTGCCAGAGGAGCAATTCTGCAAGTGGCAGACAAGCGACCAGCAAAAGGCAATTGCGAATCTAAGCAAGATCCTGCAAATTTCTTTCACCTCTGGAGGCATCCACAGTATGACAATGTTGGACTGCAGATTTCATAACATTTGGACTACTTGGGTTATCCAAAGAGAAGATGGCAGAATAGAGAGTAACACATTTATGTCATTTAACTTAATCAAAATTCTAGTCCAAGTATGCTAGAATCCCTGTTGTGGAAGTTTTCTTTTAATGTAGAATCATAGAGTTGGAAGGGACCTCTAGGGTCACTGAGTCCAACCACCTGCTCAATGCAGGATTTCCTAAACCATCCCAGCCAGATGTGGGTCTAGTCTCTGCTTGGAGACCTCCAGTGAAGGAGAGCTAACCACCTCCTATTGCAATGTATTCCACTGACTGATCACCTTCACTGTCAGAAATTTTTTCCTAATATCTAATCTGTATTGACTGCCTTGAAGTTTCATACCGTTGCTTCTAGTCCTCCTGTCTTGTGCAGTTGAGAATAGGGAAAATCCTCTCTGCACTGTGACAGCCCTTCAGATACTTGAAGACCATGATCACGTCTCTTCTCAAGTCTTTTCTTCTGTAGGCTAAACATTCCTAGATCCTTCAATCTTTCCTTGTAAGACATGGTTTCCAGACCACTAACCATTTTCGTAACCCTCCTCTGGACTTGCTCTAGTTTGGTCTAGACACAAAACTGATGGGCTTAGGCTGTGGTGCTAAGTTGGCTTATCTGGGAGTCCCTCACTGAAATCTAGACAGTTACTTCTCAATCATTATGTCTATGTTGTTAGGCAGAAATCCTACACATCTGGGATGGGAAATCTGTGGCTGTCTCAGCTGGCATAGCCTATAATTAGGAACTGTGGAAGCTGCAGTCTAATAATGGATTGCCACACTATAGAGGTGTTAGTGAGTAATATAAATGCAGAGTCCTTCCCCATTGCTACTACTATCAGGACCCATTATAGCCCCTAGAAGCTGTGTTATAAAACAACAACCACATTTTGCCTTATGGTACAGTAGACATAGGAGAAAAATGTGGTGTCTGTTGCATGTTGTAATGAGAATCCTCCCAAATCTCACTTGCTGTAGTCCTACTCCTTATTTCATAGAAACTGGCCATAGTACAAAAACAGGCAGCTGAGGAAACCTTCAGAAAGGTGAACAGGAGTTTATTTATTTTATATTTATATCCCACCCTATACCCGAAGGTCTCAGGGCAGGTAACAA
>MTQE01003428.1:2504746-2520244 GCA_014337955.1 Aspidoscelis marmoratus
AATCCGGATCTACCCACATGGGGCCCACCTGTCACCCCAGGTGTTTTGGGAGACGGGGTGCAATCTCCATAGATGCTCCGGAGGATCTCTGGAGCAATCTGCTGCAAAATTTGAAGATTCTCTGGAGCCTTTGACAAAGACATTGCTCTCGCATGGGGTCCTCTTTGGAACCTGTGCTATTCTTCGAAGGCAATTTCAGAGGAACTTGAGAGCCAGCTTCTGAGAATGTGCACAGGCTTCGATGCTTTGAGTCTTGGGGCACCCCCCATGGGTGCCCCCTCCCAAGTTGCCCATAGACCCCATTCCCCAATAGTGGTGGAAACAGGCTCTGTATAATCTTGATTTGATGCTTGAAGACCCCATTGCAGACCCCTTTCATGAGTCTACAGGGCATCCGGATTATAGGTCCTGAAGGACCCATATGATCCAGATTTTCCTAGAATAGGTGGAAACAAATGTGGCTCTAATGAGGTCTGTAGTGGAAACAAGACATTCACTGTCACTCTGCAAACTTTAGCAGGTTCCTACAAACCACTTTATTTGACTTAAAGTTTAATCCAGCTTCAGTCTACACTGAAAGAAAACAGTGTTAAATAACTCAGAAAATTCACCTTTGGGATAGATAATGTGGAAAGGAAATTACTGGTCACATATGTTCATCAATCTATGCAAAGCATTGTCATTCCTGCCAGTTTAGATAATTATCAGTGATGCTTTTGTTGTTTTGGTGCTACTAAATATAGAGAAATTTTTCACCATTTTAACATGTCTTCAACAAAGTCTTGTTAGCTCTTATGAAGACCTTCTAAATCATTATTAGGTCTCATCCAGCCATCTTGTACACTGTTTCCTGGTTCTGTTTCCCTATTTCTTCATTTCTTTTCATCATATGTCCTAAGTATATCAGTTTCTGGTTGGTGATCGTTGCCTCAAAAAAAGAGTCAGGGTTTATGACACAATTTTCTTCATAGTCCATGAAGAAGATATTCCCAGTAATCTTCTCCAGCCCCACAATTCGAAGGTGTTTATTTTCTTTCTCTTATGCTTTTTAAGTGTCCAGTTTACATGACCATATGTTACTATAGGAAAGACAATTAATTTAGTGATTTTGCTTTTTTTGGTAGTGAAATATCCTTAACTTTATATTAAAGAGTGATATTATCACACTTTAAGTGACATCCCAAGTGATTTCCAAATAAGCATTAGTTCAGAACATGAAGAGATAACAACAAATGAGCATCAAAAACCCATGGGAGCTTCTACTAAAGATGTCCCAAGTTAATGTATAGCTCTTCTTTATGCGATGAAGTGAAAGTCATCAAATTAGTGCCAACCAAATCAGTGAAATTATCTGTTTATCAGTGCATTGTGTATTCAAGCTGAAACCCTGACTTTGTTGGAATTAATTGAAAGCTTCCAACATATTAAATTATTGTATCTTTAAAATTTATTTTGTTTTTCCTGGTAGACGAGAAGTAGTAGAAACTGGTATTCATAATTTTGCAGAATTCGGAGGATGGGCTGAGGACCAGAGACACAGGAACAACTCCTGTGACCCTGGGACCAAGAGGTTCAAGAGGAAGTCGTGTGATTGGTTTTCAGTTTCACCTGCCTCCCACCCAGCCTCCGTGTCCTACAAAACTGTAAGTACCACCTGATGTTGCTGTAGTAGAACAAATCGTAATACTCTCTGCTTCTGCTTAAATGATGCCATTTGGAATAAAGGTCAATGTTCATACATCTTTAATAATTGATCTGAGAAGGAAGTTTCAGCAAGTGCATGTTCTAACATATCCAATACTTGCTGAGAATTCCTCAGCTTCTAAACATGTAGGAACTTACAGGTGATTTCTGTACAGCAAAACTACCTGAATTAGCTGGATTTTTCTATGAAAGATGTAAAGCACTACACTGAACTTTTCTGGAGCAGGCGTTACTTTTTTAAAAAAGATGGTAAATTAGGTTCAGAGGATCCAATTTAATAGAATTAAACTGAAAAAAGAAGATATTACAATTTAATAGAATTTTATCCTAGCCATAGAAAAACTTAAGCTTCATCCCCAAAAGACTTATTTGCCTCTCTACTGTCCCTCTACTATCACTCTATTCAAGCAGACTTTAAAAGTGGCATGCAAATCCGAAATAAGCGTCCGCATGAGGCTCAGCAAAATGCACGTTTTTAACGCACCTTCCGTCCCCATGGGAGCTGTGTTTTCTTTGCGCGCATCTTTTTCTCCCCGCCCCTGCTCTTGTTGATAGGGTGCCAGCAGGAACAGGGAGGGACTGGCTCGGCACGGCCACAACCAGGAAGACAACCCCTGACAAGTTCAAGGGAAAAATAGCCATCGGTTCTCTGTTCGTCTCCCAGATCTTCCGCCCCCTGAAATGGCTTCTCGTGCCAGCAAAGGCAGCGGCTGCAGCTAGTGGCTGCACAATCACTCATTCACTCTCACCACTTTCCCTGTTATCGCTGTCAAAATCCACCCCATACAGTAGCAATAATCCACCCACTTCACACCTGATAGCGATTGCAACAATGTTGCAATTCTGCGTGATTCTAGCTCTTTAGTTCTGAGCTTTAGAAAGGGAAGCTGCTTGTGTTATTGCTGTGTGTGTAGGAGGCAATCCCTGCCCCTTTTGCCATGGAGCGTCCCCAAGGTAAATGTTGTGAGGAAAACCCGCGACTTCCAAAAAGAGCGCTGAAAGTCTTATTTAAAGGGCACTTTTTTGTTACGGGTTTTACTCGTTTTGTAGCGCTGGAAGTGCACTGAAAAGCTTGGCATGGGGGTGGTCAGAGGTAAAAGAACATTTTTAGCACACTTTAAATTGCTTGGGGACAGGCCCTAACATAGGGCATTAAAAGGAAATCAGATATGTGAAATTTTAGAACTTTGCATGATAAATTTTTGTCAAGATCCACAGAGAGTCTTAATGACAGCATGGGATTGATCTGGTGACCCTGTCCCACCAAAATAACATTCCTAGAGCATAGGAGATACATATCCCTGCATTCTGGAAACACTCAGTGCACTGCTGGCAGTCTTGAAAATACTATATCAGAAAAATAATGGGAAGAGCTTTGATAGCACTTCCCAATACTCCTTCACCTTCTTATGGCCCTCTTCAGGTGTTTCTGCACAGGGCCTTAAACCACATATAAACACACATTAGACACACAGACAACACAAAAACCTACCTTCCACACTGGAGGCAGATCCAGGTCCCTTTTCAGTGACGCTTCCACACATCGGCAGGCAAGACCCATTCTTAATCGGGTCTTGCCGCCAAAAGATCCAGCCTCCGGGAAGACCTGAAAAATTAGGTCTTCATCCAGCCCTTCACCTCAATCTGTTTCAGAAGCAGGATGCTTCTGCACACGGAGAGGCAAAGGCCAGATGTCCCAGCGGCCGCCATCTTGGGGTGCGTGGAAGCAGGCTGGGTTGCCTCCTTCTGCCCTCCCCAGCGTACCGCACACCGCTGGAAACACACGGTGACTGGCAGCTGCATGTTTCTGCGTAGCACCTGGGTGATCTGGCTGCCCGATCCGGCCTCACCATGGCCGCCCCGCACGTGTGGATGCGCGAGGCCTCTGAGGATCTGTCCCTATTTGGGACAGATCCTCGGAAGAACAGATGGCCGATAAATGGATCTTTTTAGATCTGTTTTTCAGCAGGAGGTGCGGAAGCACCCCTAACTTGATTTCTTTGACCATTTCCTATGCTTTGCAAAAAAACACCAACACTTGGTGGCAATGCCAAACGGGGGAATGAAAGCTCCCCAGTTCAATGTTCCCATCACCAGGAGCAGTGGCAGGCATGGAAACAGCATAACACCACTTCGACAGCAGACAGCAAACAAGTATCATACTAAGAGTGATCTCTGCTTATTGTGCAGGTTCTGCCGTCATGGGAAACCTTCCTATGGCAGCTTCCACGTGGTCCATTTGGACTGTGCCAGCTGCCTTATTATATCATGAGGTCCACTCATGAGAGTGGTGATTGAAAGGTACAATCTCCCAGTCATGGTGCTGGGCCACACAGCTGCAGCAGATGGAGCACTCCTGAGCTCCTAGTAAGTCTAATAACTTGATTTTGAAGGATCCTAAAATGATAGGCATTTTTCAAAGACACATTCCAAGAAGTTTGCTGTTTGCTAAATGCAGAAGTAGTTCCAATTAACTCAATGGGGCCCTCAGTGGGGCACTGCATTCAGTTGAGTATAAGTGTGCACTGTTAATGTTTTACTTTTCAGCATTCGACTAAGTACAGTACAGCAGCAGATCTGATTGTTCTGTGTTTGTTCAGAAATATTTGCCATAATTATAAGATTTCGTTTATGTTTCATTAACTTGGAAAATTCACAGAATACAAGGGACTGCAAAATACTGCAAGAAGATGTCATTCTATGTCGGGTCTTCATTTAATTGGCATCTATTGTTGCATATGTCATTAGTATTAGTTTGCTGGGTTTATACAAATGGTTTGCAGATGTCACAGGCATGTTATGTCTACTCTACAATTTCCTTATTTGGAAACAATTATCATCATATTTGATGATGTTGACAAAATGCTTGACAAATCTCAGTACACAGTCTCTTATAATTTAAATCCCATGAAAGCTGAGCTTCCAGTTATTGGTCTCATTGTTTCCTCATCTTTAAGGGTTCTGCTTGGTTTTTTAAATTATTATTATAAGGCTTCTGAGTGAGAGACGGAAACATGATATTTGATTTTTACTTTGATATTGATTACACCAATTACTTTCTGAGAAATGGCAGCTATTGACGTTTGTAAAGCAAAGTGAAAGTTTCATTCACAGATGAAGGCAGAAGTGAAAAGACAGATATTTCCAGTGATAGAGCAACCTTAAAAAATTAAATTAGTTTAGAATAATAAGAATGCAATGGTTGAGGGAGTTTTTGGTGACATCATTTGTTTGAGCAGTTTCTATCCTGCCTTGCATCATGGGTTCAGGATGGTTAACAAAACAGAGTATCTATACAATCCATAAAAGAAGCAAACTGAATTACAAAATTGAATAAGTGGGTGTTTCCGCATTGGCTGTGGAAACCGGTTTAAACAGACAATAAAGACGCATATAAGGCACATTAAAACTTACCTTCCTCATTGCAGACCTCTTTAGGGACACGTGGAGGCGGCTACTTCCACATTTCGGCATGCGAGATCCGTCTCTAAATTGGGTCTCGACACCAAAAACTGGATCTAAATGAAGACTTAAGAAATTAGGTCTTCAATCCATCCCTTTGCCTGGATCCATATGGAAGCAGGACGCTTCCACACATGGACAGGCGAAGGGATGGATGTCCCTGCGACCACCATCTTGGGAGGGGTGGAAGCAGGACGGTCTACCTCAGAAGCCCCTCCCCTGCACGCCACGTGCCACCGGAAATGCACAGTGACTGGCAGCTGCCTGCTCCAGTCCCACGGCTCCAGGGGCAGCTCCAGGGGTGGCGTCGGCGGCGCGGGAATCTGGCTGACTTTTGGAATGGGTGTTGTGACTTCCGCACAGCACCCAGACCATCCGTCCTGCCAGATCTGGCCTCCTCACACATGTGCAGACATGCCAGGGCCCGTCAGATCCGTCCCATCGCTGAGAAATGGATCTTCTTTGAATCGTTTCTCGGCAGCATGTGCAGAAACACTCAGTATGTTTTCATTGGGTGATAAAAAGTGTTCAGTACTGGTACCTGGTATCTCTAAGCCTGAGGCCACCACAGAGAAGCTCCCTCTCTTGTCACCATACCATAAAATGGTGGAATTACTAGGAGAGCTACCCCAAAATATCCTAACTCAGAGACAGAACTACACGAAGAAGTACTCCTTCAAATCTTTAGCTCCCAAGACATTTAAGGCTTTAAAAGTCAGGATTAAAACCTTGAATTGAACCTGGAAGTAAAACTGGAATCAGTGCTGGTATTTAAGGCCCATTGTAGTATGAGCTTCACTGGAAACCCCTACCAGCGATCTGGCTGCAGTATTTTTCACAGGTTACAACATCTGAACCTTCTTCAAGGGTTGTTCCACAAAGACCATTTTTCAGTAATCTAACCAGGAGGTTACAAGATTGTGGATCACTGTCGCCAGATGAGGAGCTTTAATTATCTAACTAGCCTAAGATGAAACCATTCTGAGACTCAAATGACAGGATCTAATACTACTTCTAAATTATGTACTTGTTCTTTCCAGGAGAGTGTGATCATGTCCAGAAAATGATGCTTTTCTCTTCCTTGACTTGAGAAGCCAAGGCACACAGAATCTCCACATTATTTGGATTTAGCATCAGTCTGTATTCAGCTAATCACTGCCTCACTGCACTAGTCTAAAACCTTTGTCATCTCATCTGACTCAGATGGAACTGATGGCACTTCATCCCACCCCCTTATGACAATTTTCAGCAGATTAACACAGATATCAAACAGCATGAGGGACAGAACAGAACAGCATGAGGACAGAACCCACCAAAATCCCTATCACTGTTCTTTGGACTTTGCCATGGAGATAAGATTTGAACCATTGTAAAACATTGCCCTTGATTCCCAAACTCCATATCTTTCTCAGTAAAGTATTGTGGTCAATAGTATCAAAAGCCCCTGAGAGATCAACGTTTGCATTTTCCCATCTCTCTCCTTCCAGGAGTCATCCATCAGGGCAAGCCAAGGCAGTCTCAGTGCCATAATGCTTCCTGAGGCCAGGCTGAAATGAGTTTAGATAATTCATGTCTTGGCAGAGACAATCTGAACTATCTTAAATGGAGTACTATCATAAAGTGTAGTTGTAAGTCATTTTAAGACAGAGCAAGATAAAACAAAATAGTACTTTAAAAAGACCATGGAGTTTCATGGAATGCTGCAAAATGTTGCAGTGTGGACCGTTATTCAAGAATGCAACTGCTTTACCATAGGAATAATAGAACAGGGGAACATAGATAACTCTTTATTTTATTATATTTTTACTTAAAAATGTATATCCCTATATCCCACCTTTCACCAAAAGGTCTCAGAGCAGATCACAATAAGAAAAAGATAAATATACAAAGCACTATTAAATCATATTTAAAACATTTCCTTTTTTTCAAAGGAGCATACAGCTTTGGTTCAGTTTGGGATGCCAATGCAGTAAACCTGCACACTGGCATGGAGCTGCAGGTGTTGTGCTGTCTAGTGCTATCTACATCTAAGCTCACTGCCAATTTGATGCATCTCGACACACAAACACACACAAATTCATCCAGGCAGCCTTTACAGATAAGCTGCTGGCACTCACTGTAAATGCTGTCCCCTACCAATTATACCAGAAATGGCATCTGACCTCATCACTTCCTGGTAAATAGAGGGAAGAAATGACAGATTTTATTTTCTTGGGCTCAGCTGGTGACTGCAGCCATGAAATTAAAAAAAAAAAACTTGCTCCTTGGGAGGAAAATTATGGCAAACAGAGACAGCATATTAAAAAGCAGAGTTATCACCTTGCAGATAGTCAAAACTATGGTTTTCTCAGTAGTAATATATGTCTTATTACTACTGGACCATGAGGAAGGTTGAGTGCTGAAGAAGCTACACTTTCAAGTTGTAGTGCTAGAAAAGACTTATTAGAGTCCATTGGACTGCAAGGAGCTCAAATACTAATTGAAATCTGCCCTGACTGTTCAATGGAAGTACAAATGGTGAAACGGAAACTCAAATACTTCAGCCACATGATGAGAAGCCAAGGTTACTAGAAAAGACCTTGATCCTCAGAAAGATTGGAGACAAAAAGAAAAGGGGACAGAAGAAGATGAGATGGATAAAGAGTGTCAAGTTCATGAGCTAGGATGTTGGGGGTCATAATGCGTTGGATACGACTTAACAACTGAACAATATAGATTTGAGTGCCTCTAAGTTGTGTGAAGTGTCCTTTTTTAGTAAAGCTTTACTGGAGTTTTAAAGAAATATGAAATGTTAAAAAAAACATGAATACATTATACACAGAGAGAAAAGAAGAGAATAAAGAATACTAATACACAAGAAACTAAAAGTGACTTCCAATTTCACCTCTTATATGCAAATCCACATTTATATCTCGCCCTACATTTTATGATAATCAGCCTTCTTTTGGCAACTCCAAATACCGTATATTAATCTTCAAACTCTACCGCTGTTTCCCCCCCTCTTTTTCTCTCACGCTGTCAATAAGGGATTTCCATTTTTTAGAAGAAGAAACTAATGATTTTTCTCTAATCAAGCATGTCAACGTATCCATTAACAGTTTAATCAGTCTGTTCCCCATTGTGGACAACAATGGGTTCTTCCATTCTTGCTCATATCTCAGTCTTGCTGCTGTGAATATATATTGATGTTTTGTCCCATAGCTCCATCCCATCCAGGCCCAGTGTGTGAAGTATTGGAGTGTCTCGGCCATGCATTATCCACACAGTACTTCAAAGGAAGCTCATGAAACAACTCTCAGCAAGGGGAAAGGCTTCCAACTGAGGCTGCCCACCAGAATGGCTTCCAGAAGGTTTATATTCAAGCATCACTGATGATATCTATGCAACATATATCTTTTGGATAACTATAGCATGTACTCAGTATAAATTTGGCTTCAGGTAGTCCAGACATTATATCCCACCCTACACCCAAAGATCTCATGGAAGGTTACAATGAAAGCAAAGTTTAAAAGAAACCACTAAAACAATGAAAGCAGGAAATAGAAATAAAAGCCTACTGAAATTAAACCAGGATGAGAGGAAGCTGTGTGCAACCAGTAACGTAAGCTCAAACATGTGACTGTGCATGAGGAAATTAGGGTCATTAATCATTCCACACTGTCAACTATTTTAACAGGCTAAGATGGCCTCATTTCTAGCGAGTTTAACAAAATAATAAAAGTTACTTATAATATCTGTATTTTTCAAAAAAAATCTTTATATAATGCTCTGCATTCTAAGGTATTTACTTTGCAACTCACTGTACATGTGATACTCAGAGCTGAAGGTGGGGATTTTAAAACAACAAAGGCCGGCAAGCATTTAGCCAGCTCTCTTGCAAAGGACAAAACCCACCAAGTTTTTTCTCCAGTCAGCCCAGCACTGGCAGCTGAGTGACCCAAGCAGCTGCCCAGCACTTTAACACTGTCTGACATGATGCCCTTTCCAGATCAGTGGATGGGAAAACAGAGGAAAATATGTGGCCCACTGCCTAGCAATTGCTTGGGTATTTTCCACCATTCTCTCCCTCCCCCCCCCCCCCCCCCCCCCGGCAATCATACAGGCCTGGTGTCAACCTCAAAATCATCAAAGAGGAGGAGGAGGAGGAGGAAGGAGGCACTAAGAAACATGTAACAGGGGCACTGAAAAGCCTAAGCTTTCCATTCATTTGTAGGTTTTGCCTGCACTAAATGTGTATGCTCTACACACTGTTTAATGTACCTTCCCACTTTCTATTATTGCAATAGGAAATCAAGGCCATGGGATTCCTTATCTTTTAATAGTTGTATAAAAATCATGTCAGCTAGTGTTGTCTGCCTTACAAGCTGTGCTGTTTTCTTCTACACACTGACCCTTTCCGCACTGCCTGCCTGGCTATCCCACACTGCTCTGGGCTGGAATAGGTCTACTCTTCAAAGTTGCTGGCTGGAGCATTTCAGCCAAGTTTCAAGAAGCAGCACACTTCTGACACTACTTCCAAGGCTGTGTTCAGATACAACAAAAGGTGCACCCCAGAGGCACATCAGTGATACTTTCTTTTTTTTTTTTTTCTTTTGCTGATCTCAACTCAAGTGCCCAGCCTAAACTTCACTGGGCTTGCAGTAACTGGAGCCACCTCTTTTGAGAGGGGCATCTTCTTCACATCATCATCACCATCATGACTGAAGAGTTTAAAAGAGCCAGTTTTCTAACAGGCTCTTGTTCTCTTTCATGTATCATTTGGATTTAGCAACTTGGGGAAGAGACCTCAAGTGCCCTATTTTCTTATGTTTATAAATCTAAGATTGTTGACATTATTGTTGTTGTTGTTAATGACAGGCAGTTATTCTGTAGGAATATTAGACCTTCTAAGAGTTATTTTCATTTTTTTTAATATATGATTTTCATGAAGTGTTACTGTTTTATAATTCTTGATATGGTAAAGTCTGCTTACATTTGCAAACTGCTTTCTTTAACATGTAAAAAGGTAGTTAATAAATTGAAATATTACTGATGAAGGTAACTCGAACAGAGGCCAACTAAATGAGTATCATGAAAGTAAAGCTGATTCTTGCTCCACTCTTCCTTTGTTTTTGTTAATTTAAAAATAAGCAGAGGAGAAGGAGTGGAGAGAAAGAGGAAAGAGTCGCTTTGATTTTTCATTTCTGGTGTGAAACTATCTAAAAGCAGCATGGATCACGGGAACTTGTATCGAAGCCATAAATGACAGGTGTTTCTGGAGCTTTGCAGAAGTCTCCTCTACTATGATGTGCTGTATTGTATTTAATGAGTCAGGTGACATCTCATGCCAAATCTACGAGATAAAGTGCAGTCTTAAAATAACCAACTGCCCACTCATGCATCCAGCCATCCTAGCTTAGAAAAACATCCTGTACTGTATATCTGTAATGCGGGCTTCACTCTGAAATTCTAATTCAATTGACAAAGCTGTGATGGTCTCAACTGTTTAGCTGCAAGGGGATTACATGCTTGGCATTTCTTCCAATGATACTCTAGACAGTAAGCCAAACTATATGTCTACAAAATATGACAGTCAATTTCTAGTCTGACACAGCCAGAGAACAATATATTGTCTTACATTTAAAAGAGGATAAATTACAATCTCAGCCAGTTCTAATCTAATGCAGGGAAGAATGGGAAGGAATTCTGGTGCTATAAATACCACAGATACTTTTACTAGCTGTGTATCTGAAACAGATCTATCTTACTGCATCCTAGACACATTCATATACAGAAAAAATCATAGAGGATCTATAGTTTTCTAGATGTTCTGTGACTACAGTACCCATCCTTCTTCATCACTGTCCATTACGCAGTCCAGTTATATCTGGAGGATCAAAGGTTTCACATCCCTATGGAAGGTCTCATCTGAGGGCAAAACTAATGAGTGAGTGATCCATGCCAGAGTTACCTAGCCAACTAAAATATTGTTTAGTCTAACAATCCAGACCTGTCAAACTATTCTCCTTATTGCACACCTCCCTGGAATTTACAGTAAAGGCCAATCCCAAAAACAAAACAATAAATAAATAAAGCAAAGTTCTACTGGGGCAAAATAACAACCATCACTCCTGCCACCATCTGCCCCATCTTCCCTGTTCCAGCAAGCAAACTAACTGGTTTCTCTGATGTCTCTCATCAGTGTGGAATTCCCCTTGCCAACATCTTTCACGCTTAAAAGATTATAAAAATTAAAAGGAGGATATATTTTGAGGGAATTGTTTTTCTAGCATACATTACTTTTAAAATGGAAAATAATGCACTTCTCTTCTTTTAAAAATATTTTTTGTGAATATTTTCTTTTCATTTTTACTTTAAAATCACAGTAACAAAATCAGTTAAAGCAATAATATTCTTAACAGGCTTATACTAATCAAGCATACTCTTAGGGCTTGTCCCCATGCTGAATATTCTCCCGAGTGAACCTGAGTTCGCCTCAGAGCGTCCCCATGCAAAACCTCTAATCCGGACTACATGTGGGACAAATCACACAAATCTATGGCAAATCCCCCCCCCCTTCCAACTGTTTTTGCCATGAATTAGGAGGCAATGTCACATTATCCTGGAGGCATGGGGGTGGAGATTGGCGATCGCAGCATTAATGGGCGAGGGGTTCTCCTGTGCTCGCTGTTCCTGCCATGTGCACTGCAATTGCAACTG
This sequence comes from Aspidoscelis marmoratus, assembly GCA_014337955.1. Taxonomy (NCBI): domain Eukaryota; kingdom Metazoa; phylum Chordata; class Lepidosauria; order Squamata; family Teiidae; genus Aspidoscelis; species Aspidoscelis marmoratus. The sequence continues at coordinate 2,516,612 of MTQE01003428.1, forward strand.
CTTGGGGGATTTCTTCAAAGAAATTAGGCCGAAAGAGAAGGGATGAGGGTGTCAAATGGATCTTATTTGCCCTGCGAGTGTCTCTCTGGCTAGAAGCATGACACCCCCTTCCCCGATCACCCAATCGGCAAGGAACATGTGGGTAAAGGGCTTGATTTAGTGCATGAGCGCTGCTTCGACTTAATGAGCAAAGCGCCCGTGGCTTCCCTGCACTAGGCTGAGAAAGATCAGAAGAAACTCGCTGTCAGGCGGTGTGTACTTCCACTAAACTGACTGAAGCACTGAGCCATGGCTTCAAGCAATGAGCCGCTTTCCCTCCCTATTATGCCCCCCTTTTATCTTATCTAAGCTGTGTGCCGTGTTTTTGGAGGTGCAACCGGGAGGGGTTTCTCGTCGTCGCTGCAGCAGGCAGGACAGGGCATGGTGACGTGAGCCGGGCTTCCTGTCAGGGGGAGGGGGTGGAGAAAAAAGGATGCAGTCCCCCAATGCAGGGGGTTGCTGCGGTTTTCATGGGGACAGGCAGATTTGGCTTGAACCCGTGCTCTCCTCAATTGCATGAGGACGTGTTAATTCAAACTACAATGCGTATCGGGGATGGCCCAGTTCAACACTGCAATAAATGGAGCCTATTGGAACGCAGCCTTATTGTTACAAACACAAGTTTATTAAGAACAAAACATATTTTTTGGTAATATGTCAGGGCCTTTTTACTTTCCAGCAATTGGGGAAGCCCTGGAATGTTTTGACATGGAGCTTCCACACAGCATGGAGGAGAAAAAGAAGAAGAAGAAGAGTTGGCTTTTTTTACCCCACTTTTCTCACCCATTCAAGGGGTCTCAAAGCGACTGACAAACCTTCTGTTCTTCTCCCCACACCAGACACCTGTGAGGTGGGTGGGGCTGTGAGAACTCAGAAAGAGAGCTACGACTAGCCTGAGGTCACCCAGCTGGCTTCATGGAGGAGTGTGGAATCAAACCTGGTATTCCCAGATAAGAGTCCGCTTACAAATTGGAAGCAGCTCCTAGTGCGCAGGGCTGTCCCCAATTGCTGTTAGCTGGGATCACTCAAACATGCTCCATGGTTATACTAAGAGTACCTACTTAATTAATAAAACCACTGTATGCATGAATGTATTGGCTACATGTGTTTTTCTTCACATTTGGAGAAATTCTTTTTTATTAGTCTTAGTAGGTGTTGTAGGTGTAGGTCCACCGTTGAGTGAGCAAGAGTTGACTGTCCATTCATAAGATTGCATTCTACTGTCCTAGGGAAGCACTAGTGGTGGAGCTGAGCCCCTTTCCTCTGTCCAAAGGTCACCAAAGTGCAAGTCCAAAGGATCCAACAGCCTCTCTTGACTTGGACCACACTAGCGTGCCTAGTCTTGCCCAGCACTCCGCCTGAAATCCTTCTTATTGGACACTGAGTCCCCGGAAGCTGCAAGCACTTACAGGCCCTTGACCAACTGCTAGTTTTATCCAATAGTTATTCCACCTATGCTTATGTTTAAGGAATAAGAATGTGTGCATTTGTTAGCAGCAGCAAGTACAGCCAACAGTACAGCTGTGTGATAGGAAAGGAATAACTAGAGCCCTGCATTTGAGCTCTCTGATTGGCTGTGTGGATGGGAGCACACAAGCACACACATTCACCAATAGGTGCCTAGGGCTGCCAGGAACCCAAGGTCCAGTAGGCAGGAGGCCAGGCTGGGCACTGTGCAAGGCTGTATGCATGTGGGCTGGGAATGGGAGATCAAAGGGAACTTTCTGCTTCCTGGCATCAGAGTTATAAAATGCCCTCAGCTCTGCTCTGTCAAAGAAACAAGGGACAGAGCTTGATCTTGGGATAGAAGTCTCAGACAGTGAAGTGTTGTGTATTAAAAGGTGTCTTGCTTTTCAATAATCAGTGTTCAATAAAGCCAATAAAGAATGGCAGTTGGCTGTCTGGAGGGTTGCTTCATACCCCAATTGCCAAACTGGGTGACCTATGATGAGAGAGGGATTTCCCACACTGAGACCATCCCTTTCCAGTGGTGCTGGCATCAGGCAGCATGTGTCATTTGATGCCATCTCAAAGGCTTTAATTCTGGACTGTTTTGCCAGTTCCCAACCAGGGACTTCCAATTCCCAGCCAGGGAATTTAGGCTTCAGTAGGTGGCATTTCATCCCCCAGGAAGGTTCCAATAGCTTCAGAGGACCACTTTAGAATTTCAGCCATTTGGACTCCCCCCCCCCCCACACCAATCCCAGAAGTTGCTCGCTGTTGCACAGTAGCTGTCCCCATCAGAGCCTGGTATGGAAGCTGCTAAAGTGGGAAAAAGCTGGGAATTTCTGTCTGGAAGTAACAGGCAGGATAACCCATAAACTACTGAACTTTCAAAAGTATCTAATTTTTGTTATGAAGGGAACTCTGGTGTTTCCATCTCACTGATTCCACTCACTATCCTTACCTCACTTTCCTGCTTATGTATTCACATAGGCAAGGAAGCAAAAGGATGACCTCTGTGGCTAAACAACTTACATGTGCTTAGCAATGCGCACTGGATAGTGTCCTGCTGGGCTAAATGTTATCCTGGCTGCCAACCTGTCTAAGGAAGGAAGGGCTGGAAAAGTTCTTGTTAAGCTGATTTTTTGCATAGAACAATTGCTGAAGCATGAGTGAAAGCTGGCAGGAATGGAATAACTCTGGCCCGCTTCCACGAGCTCAATAGAATCATATGGCAAGCTTGGAGAGAGATCACCTAACCTTTGGCTGCCCAGTTGCTGTCTATAAAAACAACACAGGAAGGGCAAAGCGCTTTGCCCATTCCATGCCAGTGCAAACAGTTGCCTACATAAAATTCCTTATTCACCACCAGGCAAGTACTTAAAAGTAAGACTGATACAGAAGAAACATTTAGGAACTCTCCAGTTCTCTGACATTCCCATTCATTATTCTCATCACAAACTTGACTTGAAAATACATTAACAACTAGAAGCAGTAGTTACGCTACAATTTAGAAATCAATATTAAATACTGTCTCCTACTTAAATACAATTGGTTGTCCACTCACCTTAATTGTGGTGGGAGTACTCATTCTGTTCCTTTCTTTTTTTCCTTGCAAGCAATGCTGTGCAGTCCCATAATTAACTTCCAGCAGAGGACCTTTCTAATGTTAGTCCTACTACAAGTAGTGGATCCCAGGTCTATTGAAAGGATATTACTGCCAAAGGCCTACTTGTGCACTGTAAATGAAGTTAAAGAGCTCATACAGGTGTGTGCACATTCCTTGTTTATCTGTTTGGAGCCCCATCCATATGAAACCCCAATCCAAGCAAACAGTGGGCAAGAGTGGGTCACTGATGCAATAGGGACAGGAGGGCTGGGGTGGGGAGTGGGATGGCACCGGTACAGGATATTGGGCTACATACAGTGATGTGACAGAGATATGTTGCTCCCATGCTGACTATGCCCTCAGAAAGGAAAATCTTGCTCTGCAGATAGGTCACCCATTTTAGAGACTAGGGCTGAATGCATTCATATCTGGGGTGATTATGTGCAGCTGCCAGTTTGGTCTACTGGTTAGGGAGCTGGACTCTTAGCTGGAAATACTGGGTTTGATTCTACCCTCCTCCACAAAGCCAGCTGGGTGACCTT
>MTQE01003428.1:2520302-2581131 GCA_014337955.1 Aspidoscelis marmoratus
GGTGACCTTGGGCTAGTCACAGCTCTCTTCTAAGCTCTCACAGCCCCACAGGGTGTCTGTTGTGGGGAGAAGAATAGAGCATGACCCTTCAAGATTCTATTTAGAGGTTTCTCTTCTATAGAATGGCCCTTTCGTTCAGCTCTTTTTCTTATGATCAATAGTGTAGGTATTTGTGCCCTGAAAGGACTGATCATGTTTATTTTAACTTAAAATTGTCTTTCTTTAGGGAAGGGCATTGTTTTATAAAAACACATTTTACCTTTCTTGCATTTTAACATTTGACAAACCTCTTTATCTTTCATCTTGTTCAGTGGAAAGACTATGGCTGTGATCGGACAAAGAGGGAGAACCATCTTTGAGACACTTCTGATGTGACTTAGAAAAGGCTTCAAGGTGGGATTGTTCACACACCAGTCTGCCCCTCCCTCCTGTCCTGAACATTCTTTGCTAGAAAAGGTGGATTAGGGAAAGTCTGGAGATATGAGGGCTACACACTGTCTCTCTGAGGAGTCCCTTTGTTATGTCTGAACACAACCTATATGTGCAAGTAAGCAGGGCAGAAAAATACTATCACTGCTATGTGAATCCTAACAGATAACAAGTAAAATAAATGCCCTGAGATTTTGGCTTACCCAGTTCCCTCACACAAACACGTGCCAATGAGCAATACATGCTTCTAGGGGTTTAAAATGAAACGTATGTTGCTGAGTAAATAGATGGGACTGCCTCTGATTGTTGTGTTTATCTAAGAGGCAATTTAGGATTCTCCTTGTTTATTGGAAGAAGGGCCAGCAGATTCTTACAACAAGGGAGAAGAAAAAACACAACAACTGGGAGGCGATGTGTGACAGTTTTCTCCTGTTTTCTTGATGGCTGCAGCAAGGACAGCCTCCATTAAGGGGCCAGGGAGGGAATAAGCTGCTGGCAATTGCATATCTAGATTTGCGTTGATAACAGATTCACTCATGGAAAAAAGGGGGGAAGGGAAGAGTGCAATAAAAATTCATTCTCCAGGCCTCCCTAATGTGGATTCTGGAAAGAAATGCCAAACATATTCAAAAAGTGGAGGGATGGAGGGGGGAAGTCATTATTTTGAAACAGCTTGGAAGTGCTTCTCCAAAAGGATAATCTTAGGCCAAACTAGATGGAATATCAAACGTTTATCATGTTTGAAAGCAGAGGAAGTCACCAGCTTGCTGATGCAAAGCAGGCTGAAGTCCAGCCAGTGGTTGGATGAGAGGCCTGGGCAGGCCCATGATGGAAGAAAGATAGGGCTGAATGAATGAACGAACGAATGAATCAGAAGCCATAAGGATTTGTTCTATGGCAGAAGGAAGACATGATTAACCTTTTCTTCATGTCACAATTCAGATGAAAAATTCTCCTCAGTCAATAATCACAGCAAGGAAGGAAGTATTTTAATTAATAAGGTAAGAAGAGTGAGAAAGTGTTTCTCCTCTCTCTCTCACTTCCCTGCATGCTACAGTTCCAATCTTCCTTTCCCCATTACATGGTGGCTAGTTAAAAGCAACAAAATGAAACATGTTAAATTCAGAGATCAACATTAGGAACCAACTATGACCCTTTTGTTCAACACCAAAGGATCTTTCCTGAATATCCTGGATACACTATTGCATTTTCTTCACTTGTGGAATTTGTTTGCTCCAGTTGATTCAGAAGGGAGAGCTAGAAGAAAAACAGAGCTGTTCCTTTGATTGACAACTCTGTGTTGTGTTCCTCCACCATGTCCTGCATCCTGATGACACTACCCTGACCATATCCTGCCAGAAAGTTTGCTGTCTGAGGTGTAACCAAAAATGTCTTACACACGCGCACGCCAAAAAGCCAAGTTAAGGTGTGTGGCCAAGCTATTTTGGCAGCAGAAACATAAAATTCCACAGCGCTCTCTCTCTCTGAGAATCCTCAAAATACAGTAAAAACAACAATAGCAAATTATAAATTTGTTACCCTTTCACAGGTTCCAAAACCAGCAGTCTCAGACGGCTGCCTCACACTGTCTAATGAAAGGGCAGTCCTGGGTAGCAGCCAAGCATGAGAAGCAAGCAGCAAGTCTAGGCAAACTATGGACATTTCTGCACTTACTCCATTAAATCCAGAATAGTCAATTTGGATGAAGCAATCTTTAGATCATAACAAGGCCATCTGCATGGTGACAGCCTGTTCCAGTCCACCTCCTGCACTGACCCAGAAGCTCATTTGAGCTTTGGAGCTGGCTTCTGACATTCCAATGACCATGAATGAAAGCTCCCGGCCTTAGAACTCCTGGCAATTCACTTCAGCAGCACAATAAATAATACTGCTGAAATGAATTTACATGTTAAGCCATAGAAGCCATGGTCTAGCACACTGGTGGACCAGTTTAATCAGACATACTGATGATACAGGATCTAGGCTCTCCAGATCCTCACTATGCTCTGCTGTAGATGGAGAGTAATAGCTGTGGGCAGGCTCTCTCATATTCCACACTGGCATGCAGAAGGGCCCCCCCTGGAGCCCTTGTAATGCAGACTTCAGGTAAATACAGAAGAGCCCTTCGACTGCATCTCCAGATGAACAGAGAAGCAAGTGGGTCCATTTCAGAGTTTGGAGGTTCTCTCAGAAGTGATGATCCAAGCATTTCTGCCAAGCATGGGAAATTACACCCTTTTGGGGAAGGCGCCTAATGACACATTTGTGCCCTTTGCTGGAGCAGCAAGCTTGTCAAGGACTGTGCATGGAGATGCGGCAGTTAAAACCTTTTTTTCAAAAACACTATACCTGGTAAGTGGAGACACAGCTTTGGCCACTACCTAGAAAGCAAATTTTGTGGGCCCTGCATCAGATGTACTTGAAGTTCACTGAGAAGCCCTCAGCACTTACCCTTTCCTGCTTGGGGTTGCAGCCCATTATTGTCACTGCATATTCCAGGAGGTGCAGCTAGTCCATAAGGGAAAAATAAGTGGTATCAGGTCCTGGGCCCATGCAAACTTTGAGGCCAGGAAATGAAAGTTTCCTGCCACTAAAGCTTCCCGCTGGGCCCTTGATGTTAAGCACCAGAAATGGCTTCATAAATGGACTATTTTTAGCATTTTGTCTCTTAGGTCCAAGCAGGAAGGCTGGCACAGCAGCCACATAGCAGCTGAAGATGCAAATCAGGCCCACGCTGCTTTTTGCAGCATGGTTTTTCCCTCTTTGCAAAAAAGGTATCCAGAGAGCATGCATTGAACAGGTTGTGCATATCTTTCCATAATGTCTTACTTATCATTAGCAAAATGTATTCTGACCTCTGTTACCACTTTGTTTTAAGTTCTTGCCTTCCACCTCATCAGCTCCAAGATGTCTGAAACAGCCTCCCAGCAGAAATTTGTCAGGTGCACCTGATTAAAACATACTTCTTCATCAGGCCCCATAGTGCTGCTAAGTGGACAGAAAGGCTGTTGTAACCCACCCTAGGACTATTGGGCAAAGGGTGGGATATAAATACGATAAATAAAATGAAAAAATACATGAATAAAATCTGACACACTTGGAACAGTTTGAAGCTCAATAAATATATTCTTTCCCTTAGTTGGGAAACCATTCAGCAGTGGTGTTTGCAACAACTTTCCATTTTGCCTGCTTCAGTGGTAGATGAAAGTGCACCTGCCTTTACACCAACAATGGTAAGAGACAGCAAATGTAAAGTATGAGGATGCCAGGAGAAAGCCACAATCTATTTAGTGAGTTGATGAACATGTTATTGTTTTTATTGCACCCTGTGCCATGTTTTTGTTCTCAGCTTGCATTATATTTCAGTTTATTTGCATGCCACTGTTCCAAAAAATATTGCCCACAATATCACACAAATTTACATAAGTCATCATCAAAATGTAAAACATCCTAGAATCAGTAATGCATACAGTCAGAATAAAACAATATAGAGCATAGTGCTCGACACACCACTACAGCAAAAATAAGACAGCAGTAGACAGAGTCCAAGAGGAACAGCTCCCATTTGCCACCAAGATCACCAGCTCTGATATCTTCGTTCCCTGCCCCAGCAGCAGCCATAGTTCTTATCACTTTTTGGAAAGGGTGTGGCAGAAGCAAAGTAACTCAGCAGATCACCCTACCAATGTCCCAGATCACAGTTATGTAGCTGTCACTTTGCAATAATTGGGTTGGGTGCAAATTTTCCTGGGCTGACTACCAGAAAGGGCCACCTGCCATGCCTAGTATCCCAAATGCTCTATTGCTGGCGTAGGGGAGCTCTCTCCAAGCTTGTCATGTTGTCGCATGGGTGCCTCCATTCTATCACGTTACCGTCTTTTATTCCCCTATGCTTATTCCTTCTTAATCTTTTGATTGGCTAAATTTCCACTTAGGCATAGCTCTCTTAGTTAGAAGTGGGTTCCTGAATCTATACTGACTTTACGCTAGAACTCCTATGCAAAAAAGTTCATATGTTACTATTAGGCTTGGCCAAAATCATATGGGTGGTGTCTAAGACCCCAAGGTTAATGAGGCAGCAAATTAGATGGACTCCCCCATCCCATAATGCATAATGTTTTAGAGAAAATGTGAAGTTAATTGTGCAGTATAGCCTAGCATTGGCAATGGTAGCTTACAGTTCAAGATCACAGAATAGTTGATAAAGGATGATTACATCTCCTTGAACTAAGTTTTAGCAAATGGATCAATGCATGGTTTGGGGAGATCAAAGCAAACTTGGCAATCAGAGACCTCGGGCCTATTCGCACTTGGCCTTTTTCTGGAGTATATCTCAGGATAGGGGTCTGTGGTCCACATGCTAATGCAGACTCTGGCAGACCTCACTTTCGGCCTGCTGAAGCCTGCACTAGCATATGGACAGCAAGTCCCTATTCCAGGATATATTCCAGAATAAAGCCAAGTGCGAATAGGCCCCTCCCCTCTCTTCCCACATTAAAGATTACCATTCAGCATCTCCAGAAAATGCAGTGGTGATCCAAAGATCTGAACAAGTGGGAGGAAAAATGCCTCATTTTGATCTCCTTGGACTGTGCTTTGATATGCTGCTCTTAAAATACTGTGTCATTTTCAGGCATGGTTACTGTTTTAGTAAACTCATTTTACATTTGGTTTTTAATGTTGTGACCCATCCTAAGACCTTTGGGTATAGGACGAGATTAAAATGCAGGCAGACAGAATGGATGGGTGGGTGGGTGGGTGATATTTTTCTGCTATCAGTACCAAAGAAACTAGTTCAGTGTCTATGAATTCAATCTTGAATTTATCAAGGCACAGAAACCTGAACAGTGGTCTTGTCAAATCTTAAGTTTCTTTGGATTTCTTTCCCTCAGTCTAAATACCATACCTGGTCTTAGATTGTTGACTGAAGTCAACTGATGTCTTTGTATGCATATGTTTAGTATTATTATATGCAAATCTTTCATGCTTTTGACAGGTGTGTAGCAGTCAGAAATCCAACAGGTTAATTTTTCTGCTGTGTCAATGCATTTATGAAACATTGCTTGCTAATATTCTGTATAGTCACTTGACTTTACCCTCAGTAGGCTAGCCAGAGAGCACTGCATAGAGATAGGCATATCAGGAACTATAGCCTATCTTGGAGTGAAACCTGGAAAAATTATTTCTGCATTGTAACCATTGTGCAAAAGATCTGATTTCCATCTGGCCATTCCATGTACAAAACAGGTACAATTTTGCATAGGCTATTCAATGTAATGCAAATTTTAGATGAATTTGTGTTCTCTTTTACAAACAGAGGTCCCAAATCATTTTCAGCATTAAAAATTAGCTCTGGCTGTACAAATTTTCAAACTCAGATCCCAAACTCTGGTACTAAGTAATCTGTTTGTTGATGTACAATAAACAATTAACAAAACAGTCATCCAATGTAATTTCAATTAGCTGGGAAAGAAACATATTTGCTAAGTAGCTGATGGTGTTTGCTACACGCACACACACATAGCCCTTATGGAGAAACATAATTTTACCTTATGGATTTGTGCATGATTGATCATACTTCCATTAGTGATATTCTTGAAGAGGAATAACTGATTAAAATATGAAGCAAAAGACAATTAACTGATAGAGGTAGCTGTCTAGCTGCACACCTTTATAAAAGGGAGTCCTCTATTTTGAGGAGTGCTGTTCCCTCTTTTTCTTTTTATCTTTTAAAAAATATTTTTCTAATCCTGCTACTTCCTATCTTTAGCTGTGGTCTCCCCTGAATTTAGTAATATAGCACCCAAGTCTTTTACTGTTCTAGAAATGCAAACATTGGGAGCGCATCTATATGCAGAAAAAAGGATGTGTGGTACTGTCTCCTGGGGTCCATTAACTACACACCACTGTCCCCATTAAAATTGTAGCCAATGTCTGAGGTGCAAAATCTGTCTTCAGAAGTGAATTACTGGTAAATCCTGGCAAAGAATTCCCAGGTTAATTTTTGCCTTCTTATTTCACTTCCACCGCCTACAGACACAGCACTGGTGGAACATACACACTTACAGAGATTTCTGCATGGCATAATTTAGTGTCAGTGGAAGGTGGCTGATTCCTGGTCTATTTTCTAGTGCTAGACAGCACTGGATGGAAACCTCAAAGCTACAGAACAAAAAATTCAGGGACCGGGAGGCACATGAAGTACTTTCCATCCCAGGGTGGGATCAGGCGATTTGTACTTTTCTTGGCCATCAGGATGCAGCCTGAAAATCTCATGTCTCCTAGTTTTCAGGACAAGCACCTGTGCTGGCAGCAAAGAAAGTATCTGCCAGTATTCCCAGAATATCCTTCTGCTTCACAGTATATCTGCCTTCTCTAGTGCAAGTAGGCTCAGATAAGCTCTGGTTTGTACAAAGAAGCAGAAGAGACAGCAGATGGGAGAGGGAACCCAGCTTGTACCAAGACAAATATAGAACTAGTGTAGCATCCAAAACTCAGCCAAAGTGCCTCTCAACAACTGTTACCTCATGAGGCAATCTGCAACTTTCCACACAGTGTTGCATGCTGTTGCCCAACATTGACTAAAGCTCTCCATGGTGTTCATACTGGCCCCTCTTTGCATAAAGATTATCTTAGTTCTGCATGAGGCACAAATCACACAAGTTCAAAAAGTCAAAGTCAGGTTCACCAAAAGTGAACGCACCTCCATCATAATCACCAGAACCCATGGAAGAGGAGATCCCAAAGTCCATGCGCTTGTCCAATGGCATATTTAAATCCACGTGTTTCCTTTCGATGGTTTTGGATGAACCTTCTCATGAAAAGAAAAAGAAAAAATCAGGGAGAGACTTGCAAACAGGCTCCCAAGAGCACATGATCTAAAATTGTGTAGGCCTGTTAAAATTCATTCTATAGTTTGTTTTGTTTTTTAACTTTATCTATAAACCGACCAGAAGAATTGTTAAATTGCCGTTGTTGTTTTTCCCTTTTGCATATTTCTGTGCAAATGCTGTGTACAAACGGTGTGGGGTTCTTGGTCTCTTTTAGGAATTTTTGTGTTTGTGCGCTTAGTAGATAGAGAACATGTCTGCTAACTAATGCTGTGCAAAGCAGTGCCAAAACAGGTCTCCTGAAGTTTTTTGGCATATCACCGCAGACAGTAATCACCTCACACAGCATGAAACTGGCGCTTTGGAAGTGGGACTTTGTTGGCAAGGTGGATTACAAAAAAGGAAAGCAATTAGTGACCTTCCCGTGCTCTTTCTCTCTGGCTTTATCCTTAAAATAATATTTGCCTCAGTCAAGACCCTTGGCAGGAAAAGTGGACAAGAGCGTAAATCATTGGCTCCCTGCTTGAGCTGTGGACAATAATCTTCCTTAAACTTTTGTCTTAGTGAGGTTTTACCTCATGGATTCATGTGATCATATTTGTGGTCAATGAGATGTTCTGTCCTAAAAGATTGGAAAACAGTTATGGATGGTGAGGAATTGCTGTTCTTCTATTGTCTTCCTTGGCTTACTTGCTCGAGTCAGCTTGGTGATCATCCTAGTTTTTCTTTTATAATCTGCTCCTTGGTAATTCAACACCTCCCATTCCTGCTTGATAAAAACCAAACTTTGGATCCACGATCCCAGACCATGAGTCTCTGCCTATACGTGGCACTCTCAGAGGAAGTGTTCCTGGCACCAGTCACAAAAATGGTTTTATAGGGCATAGAAAAGAATGTAAAACTTAGTTCAAAAATGTCTTCTGCCTTCTAGTGCTGAGAAGGAAAGAGGTCTCCATGTAGAAGGATGAGAAAGTATGCTTAATTTTTTTGCAAATACCATTAAGTGAGGAAGAACTTCCCTGAACATGGGAAGAATAGAATTTTGTTGAAATGAGTACCAGGAAAGCATTGGGTGTTTTTGCATGGCAACCTATGGATGCCACAAAAGTAAGTCAATAGATAGATAGTAGTGTCATAGGTCAAAGAGCTTAAAGAGAAGATGATGCTCTTCTAGTCCATCTTTGATTGATTGTACGTCCTGCCATGACTTAACCCTAGCATTATATATGTTTCTTATTAGCTAAGTACGATTTCATGCTCTGTGGCCTTGGGCAAAGATGAGAGGAAGACAGTCACTTTGTAGGGATAATATATGTCAAATACTAAATTAGTCACTATGCTAATTGCTCTGTGGAGCAAAACAGTGCCCATCCCAAAGGTTTAACTGACTTTAAAAATGCATTCAACATTACTTCTTTAAAATTCTTTAAGCACAGGACAACTGGCTGTTAGTGATTCATTAATCCTTGGCACCCTAACATCAGTGAGAAGATTGATGGAATGGCATGGGATGGATTTATATATCTTAATACTTTTACCCGACATATGATGATACTTTTGTGTGTGTGAATTGACATATAACAAATAAGGTGTAGTGACAAACACAGAAACAGCCTTCCATAAGTAGACAGACAAAAAGAGTTGGAAAAGACAACCTTGTCTTAAAAGTCCTATCCAGGAAAGAAAGTCGTGTAAAGCAACAAAAAAAGATACTTTAATCCATGCTTCATAATCCTCATTCTTAAAATGTTCCAGACATGAACTTCTATTAGCTGGCTAGAAAACAACAGGTCCAAAGAAAGCTATTTTTGGGCAACATATCTTGGTTGGATTGTTGTAGTATCGTTAGCAGAGTTTTTTGTTCACTTTGCTAGCCTTAAGACTGTATTATACTTTTAATTGATGCCCTGCCTTTCTTCTAGAGACATACATGAATGTTGTTGTTGTTTTAAGAAAATTTGTATTCGTTTGAATAAATCACTTCTAATGGGATAGGATCCTAATTTGATATGAATGTTCCATATGAATTCAATAAAAATGTTAGACACAAATTGAGTCCCTTCGGAATAAAGGCAGGATATAAATAAAGTAACAAGTAACAAACTGCATACAAATCGCATACAAATCTCATGCAAATCCCATACAAATCTGTAACAAAGCTTTGTATCAATATATCAAAACATTTTATTCTAATATGAATGTCAGTCTTCAAATATGCCAACATTCAATTCAAATTCAAATGTCTGAATTTGGCCAAATTCATATGAATTTCAAATGTTATGAATATTCATGCGCATCAGTACTTTCTTCAATGGAAGTGGCCACAGGTAGCGCAAATGTCACAAGTTCAATCGTCAGCATCTTCTCAAAAAGTGGCAATGGTAGCCACCTTTGTGAAGGAAATGGCATGAGTTAGCTTTAACTTCCTTATATACAACTGAGGATAGTTTACCCAAGAAATCGGTAGCTAACTTGTTGGATCTTGAGATGGATTGGCTGACCCAGATGAAAACTAATTAAATGTGGATTTTAAAATAATAAAGAAATAAAAGAATGAGACATTACAATATGGTCAGTTCAGCTTAATTTGAATAAGAATGTTTAGATATAAAAACTGCAGCTGTAGCTGTCCTTTTGGTTTAATTTCCCAAGGACATATTTCTTTTTTAAAAAAGTAAACATTGAAGAAGGAGAGAGTATAGCTTCGGGATATTTGATTCTGAAAGAAAGTGGAGTTATAAATAGCCATAGAAAGGTCTTAGAATATATGGGAGCCAGAAAATTGAAGTAACTTCAACACTTTGCACCTTGAGATTCAATATGGAGAATGTTTCCTGATGTGAATCAAGTGATTTGGACCAGGGATTGGAGAGGCACTGCAAAGACTGAAACAGCCATTCACAGGACTTCCTGACCTAGGGCCTATTTGTGCTTAGGCTTCTGGCATGCAATTAGTACTAGAGTTGTTCTAATTGCATACCAGAGGCCTAAGTGTGAATAGGCCCCTACCTTAAGAGGCCAGAGAATGAAGGTTCCCTGGCCTCCAAAGTTGCAGGCCACAGGGAATTGCTAGAGTGCCAAAAAACTAGTCCTAGAAGTGTATGGACACAAGTATTTCTGGGCATTCAGACAGGATTCCTTAAGTGTTTGTATGACATTTTGCTTTTCATCTTACAAACTAGTGGCTACGTTTTTCAGGTAGTATCCTTTGACTTTTGGCCCTCTCTCTCTCTCTTTTTTTTTTTTCCAGGCACAACCCTTACATATTAACCCCATTTTGACACTTATCAAGGCTATCCTGGTACAGAGCAGATCACCTCATACCAGCATATACAGTCCATCCCAAACTTGCACAGTTGTTCCTGGCACAGACAAGGCCATCTACATCAGGATGGTCTGCTCCACCCTAGACCCCGCACCAGCTCTCCACCCACCATTTGGACTTTCCTGAATGGAAAGTCCATAGATAAAACAGACAGAAATGAAAAGGTTTGAGCAGTCAGACCTGAAGATGGACTGAAGAAGGTTTACAGTGGAGGTGCAACCATGGCCTGAGAAGCATTTTTGCGTCATGACTTTTTGTGCCACCAGATGGGTCTCTCATGTTAGCCTAGAACGAGGAGGAGGAGGAGGAGGAGGAGGAAGGTTGGCTTTTCTACCCCACTTTTCTCACTCATTTAAGGGGACTCAAAGCGGCTGACAAACCTCTGTTCTTCTTTCCACAACAGAACACCCTGTGAGGTAGGTGGAGCTCAGAAAGAGAGCTGTGACTAGCCCAAGGTCACCCAGCCGGCTTCATGGAGGAGTGCAGAGTCAAACCCAGTATTCCCAGATAAGAGTCCAGTTCCCTAGCCACTAGAGCAAACTGGTTCACAGAGGCAGGCATGCCAGTTATATGCCTTGATGATCTTTATGCCAGTAGAGCTCAATATGTCTGTTGGTAAACCAGACTAGGATGCTATTTTGGGTGGCATAGCTTAGTCTATACTCCATCCTGTGCAGACAGAGCATACTGGGGGGGAGGGGAGGAGCCTCCCTTATCCCACACCAGCATGAGAAAGGGAGACCATGTGCTAAGAGACCATGTGGAAAGAGTCTAACAGAGTGACTGATAGTAAAACAACATAATGGGCAGAGGTGAGGCGGATGATTGTGAGAATGCAAAATGCTGAGGCAAAGATGTGGTACACTGAAAGGACCTCAGAGAGCAACACATAAGAAGAACTAATTGAAAGGTCTATGCAAACCAGCTGAAAGATTAGAAAGCCAAGGTGATGGAGAGGCCAACATGGGGGCGGGGGGGGCTGAATCTCACATATTGAGTTAAACTAACCATGAAATGTTTGGCTGCAGATTTCTAGGCTTGTGGACAAAGTGAAGCAAAAGGAGCTTTCTCTCTTCATTCTGGTAACCCCAATTCTGTGTCTGTCTTGGCAGCCTGATAACAACAGAAATGCAGAAAAAGTAGAGCCTTGCATCAGCATTGCAAAGAGATCACATTTCTTAGGTTTATCCAGATTTTCCTCCTTTCTCTTCTAAAGGTTATGCAACTAGACATAAGTTAAATACTGATTAATATCTGCTTACTATAAAACTTTTAAAACACCTGCAGATATGAAGGAGGAGGAGAAAGTTCTCCACTTGTGCTGGACTATGGCAGGAGCTTGTTTATAGCAGTTACACCAGGAACCTCAGACTACTGCACTCCAGATGTTCCTAGTCTGGACATTCCATTGGGGCTAGCAAGGAATGTTGGGAGTTGATAGTCCGTGAACATCTGGAGTGCTGCAGCTTTAGACCTTTGGATTACACCATTTTACAGGTATTTCTGTACAAGTAGCAATGGCTGGATATATGAAAACCAACCTCAGCTTTCAAACCTCAGCTTTTTTTTTAGGTTTGGAAAAATAGAAATACAATTTACTGTATCCAGAGCAGCAGCAGAAGAAAAAAAATAAGAATGCAAGGCCTCCTGACAAGGTTTTTAATTATGTAGTGGAATTGGGATGAAAAACCTGTCTTTTCTTCCTCCAGATGTTGTTGGATTCCAACTCAAACAGCATGACCATCAATATTTGGAGACACGCAGTGGTTACTCACCTCTAGAGTAGTGATCACATTCCTAAAATATTTTTACAACAGAATATTTAGGGACTAACACTATTCTTCTCACATCATTCTTGTTCTGGGAGCTTCCACAAGAATCACCCAATATTCTGATTTCAATAAGATGACCATACTGCAAAGGGCTGAAGAGCTACAAAGAAAGTTAAAATTTTGAGGGTGGTGCACCCTTAGCTATCATTGCAACATTAGCTGAATACAGACAGTCATTCACTATGATAATTCACCACAGTGTACATGCAACCACTTGTTCCTAACATCCTGCTAAGCGGTGAGAAATTTACCACACTTCTACACCCAGTCAGGAAGCCTGGGAGTCGTAAAATTCTCTTCACCACTTGGCAGAACATCATAATCAGGCAGCTTTTCAAGTGGTTATACACACACACACTGTGGTAAACAGCCACTAAGTAAATTGTGGAATCAGTTCATCATCCTAGACTTTACTGTTCTCCAGTCGAAGGGTCAAGAAAACATTCTGCCCATATTATGCTACACCAGGCATAGATCCAAACCAGCTCTGTGGCTGGATCAAGCTTCTCTTCCAATGGTCATGAGATTGAATCCCCTAACCCTTTATCTTTCTCATGTACCCCGTGTCCTTTTTACACTTGACAAGGGTCTGTTTTCTAATGTCTCCTCTTCCCTATTGGCTGTTGAATGGGTTGATGAGCCAGCTTGTGAAAATAACACGAGTTAGCCAAAACAGCCCTCCCTTGTACAGGCTGTGGGGAGCAGTGTTTGTTATCCCCTACACCAGCCCCAGATGACCTCGTCTTCTCACCAGAGTTTAAACCAAATATTTTAAAAAGAGAAAAATAACGGGCTCTTGTCTGCATTCAAAAAGCTTTCTTAGGGCTGCAAGCTATCTCTATGACTAATACAAATGATAGCATCTGGTGAGGTGAACAGTGAAATATTGCCTAGGCCTATTGCTTTTTTCCACCCATTATTATTAAAGGGAGGCTCTTAGTTCCACTTTAGGAACTTGAAGCATTTGAACCCCACCCAATTTTCTCCCTCCCCCCCCCAAGTTAAAAATGCAGTATTGGAGGTATGCAGCAAGAGCTATTCTCCAGACTTAATATTAAAACTAAATAATGTAGTATTTTCTGTCTGGAGTGAAAAGATGATGTTTGGAAAATTCCATTCCTAATGCAAGCGTTCCTTCTAAAATACTCTTCACATTTTTAGGCACTGTTACTGTTTTTAATGTGTTTGTTTTGTATTTTATTGCTGGAACCTGCTCTGGGTCCTTCAGGTATAGGGTGCGCTAAAAATGCGAATGAATGAATGAATGAATGAATGAATGAATGAATGAATGA
The DNA here is from genome assembly GCA_014337955.1 of Aspidoscelis marmoratus. Taxonomy (NCBI): domain Eukaryota; kingdom Metazoa; phylum Chordata; class Lepidosauria; order Squamata; family Teiidae; genus Aspidoscelis; species Aspidoscelis marmoratus. The sequence goes on from MTQE01003428.1 coordinate 2,534,011, forward strand.
ATGAATGAATGAATGAATGTGGAGTGCTCACTGACTGGTTGATGGGAGTGATGTCTTCAGAACTTTGTTGATGAATCCTGAGATTATAACTACTGAGAAGGCCTAATTTGTTCATCTAAAGCAGTATCTAAAGTGGCACTAAACTCAGTGAGGCTGTTCCAAATAAATATGCAGTGAGATGGACTAAGACTCTTGTTCACTGTGGGACTAGGATTTCCAAGAAGCACCTGGTTCACCTGACAAGAGCCACAACCTGTCAAAGTGACCTAGGCAAATCACAGTTACCTTTACCTTTCAGGCACTGCTGTATGTTGTTTTAGTGAGATTGTTTTGAACTAGGTTTTAGTATTCACTTTGCTGCAATATGCCATGAGACACTCTGGGCATAGGCTGGGATGGATGGAAAGACAGATAATGCATCTCAATTTCTTATCTAGAACAGCGGGCTCACTGATCAGAATTTTCACTAAGAATTATATTCTGAATGCTGTGTGGATTATTCATTCATTCATTCCCATTTAGTGGTCAGGGAGCCAGACTCCTATCTGGGAATCCTGGGTTTGATTTCACACTCCTCTACAAGCCAGCTGGCTGACCTTGGGCTAGTCACAGCTCTCTTTCTGAGTTCTCACAGCCCCACCTACCTCACAGGATGTTGTGGTGAGAAGAATAGAATGCTTTGTCAGGCGCTTTGAGTCCTCTTAAATGGGTGAGAAAAGTGGGATAGAAAAGCCAACTCTTCTTCTTCTATACTCAGGTCAATATTGAGGATGCTGAGCAACAGATCTCCCTTGCACCATGCACAAATAGCAAGGCCATCGAGCAGAACCCCATTGCAAGATTGTTCTGTGACATCATATTTGCAATTTCACAAGTGATTAACAGGGCATTGGCCAATTGCTGACATCTTTTTTATGGCGAGTACTCTTTTCTACCAGTAGTATCTCATGTTTTTCTTTTTCCTCAGAGTTCCAATGCTATTTGGTTATTATTCTTTGTTGAATGACATCTGGGCCACCTTCACTTTAAACCTTCTTCAATCCTTTTTCAGACCTGACTGGTTACAACTCTTCATTTCCATCTGGTTTGTGGACTTTCCACCCTCCATTTGAACTTTCCTGAATGGAAAATCCACAAATAAAATGGATAGAAATGAAAAGATGTGAGCTGTCAGATAGACTGAAGAAGGTTTAAAATGAAGGTGTGGCCACAGCCCTGGACAACAAAAACTTCTGTTGGAGTGTTTGGACATCTACAGCTGTAAGCATCTGTTCTCTCTGCTTCTTTAGGTCTGCGAAGGAGGCCTATATCTCACGCTTTAAAAAACTAAAACTAAAAATTGATTAATTCAGATATAAATTACTGTAATGGATTTGTGCGGGTGCATAAATGTCTTCATGAGTGTGAATGAATGTGTGTGGGGGGGGGAGGTGAGAATGGAAGAGAGAGGTAGTATTTGGTAGTACTTAAAGACTTTTCAGCTTGCTTATCTCTTAAATAAGAATGACACTTTCAGACTCAAATGAAAGCAATACATTTGTACTAGAGAATGTTTTTAAATCTAGTTTTGGTATGTCTTGTTCATGGGTTTGGAATTCTTCAAGCTGACACCAACACGGAACTGACAAAATGTACCAGGAATCTGAATCATCAAGGCACCTTTTCAAACCTTTATTTGTATTCCAACAGTACCTTGCTGCTTTGCTTTTTGTATGGCTGAGAAGCTTTGCTTTTCGACTTGCTAGGCTCTTAACAACAATAATTCAGCAAAAAGTTGCATACTGTTTTGCCCTGGGGCACTGGCTTGAGATAATTTTGTTAGACACAAAGCAGTAACCTGATGGCTCAGCAGTGCCTTGTTCCTATATTCACCCCCCTCCCCTTCTGTGTCTGTCTGGGTTTTAGAATAAGACTGGCATATTGGCAGCACAAACACAAGTTGAAACACACATCTATTCCCACAAAATTTATCTTGTTTGGCAAAAAGGCCCATCCAGGAGCATTGTTTAAAAGCCTGCCTAGTTTACATTTCTTTACATCCAATTGGGAATCAAGGATGACTATTGGTTGTGAGTTAGATATGACCATATATGGTTAGAACTGAAATTTCAAGGAAATATTTTCTTTCAGCATCATATCTCCATAATGCAATATGGGTACTAGGGCGACAGTTACACACATCATTTAATCAGTTTCTGGGCCACCTTGAGTTCTGACTGTCCTGACCAAATAATGCTTTTTGTTTTTGTTTTGCTTTGTTTTCTGGACTAAATTGGGTAATTTTTTCACAATATTGCGTTTGGATTAATTGAGTTCTGAACCCATTTCAGATTGTTAGTCCATTTCATTTTGCAAAGTGCGGGCACATAAGTAAACCATTTTAAGTGGAAACAATAATATTCTGGATATGCGGAGGGAGGGTTCCCCATTGTCTGTCATCCAATAACAAACTTTAACGTGGATGTTGTATTCAGGAGGGCAAGAATGTCACTGTTGGGATGGGACAGTCCTCTATTAAAATGAATGAATGATACAGAATGGTTGTTGGTACAGAAACATAAATACTAAATAATTAACTGAGTGTGCAAGCATAAGAACAGTGTTTGCAATTTTCTTCTTTATTTTTAAACCATTTCACCTTGCAGAGACTGGGATAAGGGTGCTATCCCTACTGATACTAAGGAGGAACTCTTTCTCTGAAATGGGCAGAAATAGCAGCTGTCCATTTCTCAGTAGACGTGGATTTATATTTTTATTACAGAAGACATGCTTGAGCAATTTGCTCAAAGTTTCAGCTATAGTTGTCTCTTGTTATAGAAGTTAATTTGTTCTGTGAGACCTACTCTTAAGCAAACTTTTATAGAGTGAAGCCCTTTCCAATTGGCCCTTGTTCTGGTTTATATCATTGCATAGAGCCTGCCACCTCAGTGCAGAAAGGGCCTGAGTTCCCACTTGTTATCACTGCCTTTACTTAGGCTATAATTTCTTATGAGTGCAAATGTTCATAAAATAGGGATTTGTACATCTCTTAAAAATTAAATCTCTTGTAATGACTAATTTGTACACAGCAACTTTTATATAATTTGTTGTTGTTGTTTGAACAGCCTGTAATTAATTGGAAAGTAATATTTAGACATGGGAACTATAGCAGCTGGCACTGCTGAATGCACCAAAATCATATGGTGGTTCATCAGGTGGTTCCTTGAAGTCTACTGACAAGCAGCAAACCTGTTAAATCTGGTCCCCTGTAAGGCAAGAGAGATTTGCTATCTTTAGCCAATTTCAAACAAGCCTGACATCTGCTGGAGACCATTTGGGGTGCTTCCACATGTGGATGCAGATATGAGTTCCTATTAGACCAATGTTTTTTAATGTATTAATCAATGATCTAGAAGAAGGGGTACATAGTAAAATAGCAAAATTTGCTGATGATACTAAATTATTTAGGGTAGTAAAAAAACAAAAGAGATTGCCAAGAGCTCCAGAGGGATCTCTTAGCATTGGGTGCCTGGGCAACCAAGTGGCAAATGTGCTTTAATCTTAACAAGTGCAAAGTAATGCACATCGGGGCCAAAATTCCAAATTATGACTATAAACTGATGGGGTCTGAGCTTTCTGCAGCACACCAGGAAAAGGATCTCGGGGTTTTGGTGGACAGTTCAATGAAGGTGTCAACCCAGTGTGCAGCAGCAGCAGCGAAAAAAGGAAATTCAATGCTGGGAATAATTAGGAAGAGAATAGAAAACAAGTCAGCAAATGTCATTTTGCCTCTTTATAAATCTATGGTGAGGCCACATTTGGAATATTGTGTACAATTCTGGTCACCATATCTCAAAAAGGATATTGTGGAATTGGAAAAGGTGCAGAAAAGGGCAACCAGAATGATTAAGGGTCTGGAACACCTCCCTTATGAAATCAGGCTGCAACATCTAGGCCTCTTCAGTCTAGAGAGACGGCATTTAAGAGAGGACCTGATTGAACTATATAAAATTATGCATGGTATAGAAAAGGTGGATAGAGAAAATTTCTTTTCTCTATCGCACAGCACTAGAACCAGGGGACACTTTATGAAGCTGATGGGTAGGAGAGTCGGATACGACCAGGGGAAGTATTTCTTCACCCAGAGGGTCATCGGTTTATGGAATGTGCTGTCAGAAGAGGTTGGTGCCTAGGTACATCTTTCAGGCTGGGGAGGGGGGAAGCAGGATGCTTCTAATGCCATTTGCTGGGGTTCAAGAGCAGGAAAAGGTTTGTCCTTGTCTCTGCTTGAGATGCCCATGTACATTTGGTGGGCCACTGTGTGTGATGGGATGCTGGACTAGATGGGCTGTGGCCTGATCCAGCAGGGCTTCTCTTATGTTCTTATTGCATATAGATAAGTAGCACTTCAAGCTTACAGAAGAGGAAACCATAGCTTATAATAGGAACATTTTAAAAATGCCCTACTGAAATGGACCAGAAGCCTGTTCTCAGGATGGGTAACTAGTTGTCTAAGTCCATAAGCAGGACTTAAGTGTAATTGCACTCTTATTCAGCGGCTCCAAGAAGTTGGCCTTTACATTATCTTCAGTGCTTGAGGTAGTCACACAGCAACCAAGAAGTGTAATAATTATTGGTTTTAATTTGGACTCCAGTGTTTAGGAGTGCTAGCGTGCCACTCCTGGAAATTAGGTGGAGTACTTTGTTTCTTCTGTGCTTTGTGGCCTTTTCAAAGTTCGTAAAGCAGGAGAAGCTCCCAATAGATACATCACAGCACAAAATGATATTATCAAAACAGAAGCCTCTATCAGGCACCAAAATCACGAAAAGCATGTAGAATGCCAGTAAGCAATAAATGTTCCACTTCCCTGTCAAGAGCTCAGAAAAATCATGCTAGCATGCCTAAACATTGGGTGCTGTTTCTACTGTGAAGGGTTATGTCAGAACATTTCAAATAGGCAAGTGCACATTTCAAGTTGATACTGATAACTAATGTCATTCATAAATCTGTCCAAACCAGAAACTATTGAAGCTGGTGGTCATCACCACATTTCATGGTGGCAACTTCCACAGTTGAGCTAAGCACTGCACACAGAAGGTGTTCTAAACTTAATGAGGCCTTAGGTAAGTCAACTGTGAAGTTTCTTGGTATTAGAATATACAGTGGGGCAAGAACGTATTTAGTCAGCCACCAATTGTGCAAGTTCTCCCATTCGAATAATTTCTCCCACACCAAGCTGCTTGCCTATTGCAGATTCAGTCTGCCAAGCCTGGTGAAGGTCTACAATTTTGTTTCTGGTGTCCTTAGAAAGCTCCTTGGTCTTGGCCATAGCAGAGTTTGGAGTGTGACTGTTTGAGGTTGTGGACAGGTGTCTTTTATACTGATAAATTCAAAGAGGTGCCAGTAATACAGGTAACGCGTGGAGGACAGAGGAGACTCTTAAAGAAGAAGTTACAGGTCTGCTTGTTTGAAGGTGACCAAATACTTATTTTACCAAGGAATTTGCCAATGAAGTCATTAGAAATCAAACAATGTGATTTCCTGTATTTTTTCCACCCATTCTGTCTCTCCAAGTTGAAGTGTACCTGTGATGAAAATTACAGGCCTCTCTCATCTTTTTAAGTGGGAGAACTTGAACAATTGGTGGCTGACTAAATATTTTTTGCCCCACTGTATTCACTTCTTGCAAGAATCCTAGCTTTGGGCTGGTTCTAAGGTCAAAATGGAAAGTTAGGCAATCTACAAAACAAAGCTCTACCTATGTTCAGATGTCTCTCCCTTCAGAAAGTCCTGGGGAGGAAGTTGCTGAAGGCTGGGGACTGTCCAAATACCTTCTCCTAAGTAGACTTGAGGGATACTGGTATCTGAATGTTGCAACTGATTTTTCAGCCTCCACACCAGTCAAAACAAGGGGACAAGGCACTGTCAGGGCAGGAAATCCTGCTCTGAGGTCAATGCACTCCCCCCCCTCCATATCTACAGATGTTCAGGGCAAGGTACATATCCGTGCATGACCCTGGGTACACCCCCAATGCTAAGGAAGTGACCTACATAGATGTCTGAAAGTCGCTTCCTTCTCCATCAGCACCTTGCTTCAAGCATTCCCAAGGCCTTAGGTGAGTGCCTAATTAGCTTAATGGTTGGGCCACTTCTGTGTTAGAAGTACCTTGAATCTTGTAGCACTCATCATGAATGACCCCTGGTTTACAATTCTGAGAACTGAAAACAAACTTTTCTATACTTACATTTCCCCCAATATGTATTTTACACATCCTCAGAATCACTATTTGTCAACAAAATCTGTTCTTCTATTCATCATATTAGACTTTGAACAAATTGTTAGCTGTATTCTTGTTGTCCTTACAGGCCTTTTTGTTTTGTTCTCCTTACACTTGCAGGTACATTGGGGCCCTGGGAGCAAGGGTAATCTGTGATAACATTCCTGGCCTGGTTAATAAACAGCGGCAGCTGTGCCAAAGCTACCCAGACATTATGCAGTCAGTGGGGGAAGGAGCAAAGGAGTGGATCCGGGAATGCCAGCACCAATTCCGACACCACCGCTGGAACTGCAGCACTTTAGAAAGAGACCACACAGTCTTCGGCAGAGTCATGCTGAGAAGTAAGTCCCCTTGAACTGAGTCCCACTGAATGCGAGCTTTAGGACTGCTCTCAAAAGTAAAGAGGGAAAAGTGAAGTTGCATGTTTTTTATTCATCTTGGACCCTTCCAAAAATAGCTGATGAAAACAGTGCCCTTCTTGGGTGCCTTCAGGGCCTAGAAAGTGGTACAGCAGCATCTAGAGGGCCAGAAATTCTCTGCCCCTATGAATATGGCCATAAGGATTGTGTTCTTCTGTAGAGTGATAAGAAGTCTTTAGTAAACCAGACTAGGCTAGCATGGTTTCCAGCACTGTTCAACTAGATATTGCTGATAGGAAATTATGACAAGATCCACCTCCTTTTTTTCCTTACATTGGTGTTAAAACTAGTAACTTTCTTCTCATCATGCATGTTCAGATATCATAAATGTCTTGTCTTCCATGGATTTGCCTAATCCATCTTTGGTCCTTTCTGTACTGGGCCTTATTTCAAATTTTATCCCAGAGTAGGAGACCTGCCATCCACATACGAGTGCTGAAAGGACCTTTCTAAGATCTGGGTCCTTACTAACCACCACCAGCAGGAGTTCTGTCACCTGCTGTGGGAATATAGAAAATTGAATTATGCTGTATTAAAAGTAGTGGCCCTTCTAGCTCAGTAGTCTCTACTCCAGGATATTAAGCAAACTAAATGGTCTTCCACTGAGCAATGGTAGTTGTCTCGCAAATGCTGCTAAAAACTAGAAAGACTGATACCCAGAAGCATTGGCAATTTGAATTCAGCAAGAGGGAGACCTGGCTAGTTCAGCTTAGCCATGGTAATATAATTATCCCTTGTGTCTCAGTCCTATTTTCAGCTGAGATCTGTTTCAGGGGAGGGTAATGGGGACAAGTGGAGACAGACCCACGACAAGTATGGTTCAGTGTCTGGATGATCAGAAGGAAAGAAACCTTTCATTTCCAGGCAGTAAAACTGATTAGTTAAAACATAGTCCCATATATTATTTCAGTATTTTGTATTTCTATTTATTAGCTTCAACAGACAATGGAAAGCAACTTGTAATTCAATATACAGATGAGTCTTTGTGGAAAAAATTCACATCTTCACTTGTCTTCAAACTGAAGGAAAAATTATATTGACGTAGAAAAGCAGTTTAAAGAATGTTCAGCCAGCTATTTTAAAACATATTATAGATATTGCTTGTAGAAGAATGAGAAGTTCCGCTATTACATTTGTTAACTGTCAGCAACCCCTGATAGGGATGTCATGGAGAAACAGAGCTGAGTGCTATCAGGGTACTGATGAAGTCCATCCTCAAAACTCCTGATGATTACATAAGTGGCTTCATATAGATGCTAAACAGCATCTTTGGCAAACTTTATCCTGTGGCACACCACAATCCAACTTCCAGGACACAGAGTTACAGTTCTCCAATGCTACTTTATAGGATCACCTCTGCAGATAAGAGGAGAACCACAGTAGCACAGTAACTCCACTTCCTCCTGGAAACCAGCCAAAAGGATATCATGATTGTTTGTATCAAAGGCTACTGAGAGATGAAGCCAGATCAACAGAGATGCACTTCCTTTGTCTTTCTCTCTCAAAAGATCTTCTATTAGGGCAACCAAAGTGAATTCTATCCTAAAATGAGGTCTTAACCCAGATTAAAATGGCTCTAAACAATCCATTTTGTCCAAGAGCACCTTGCCCAAAACTGGGATATTTACAATTGGGCAATCATCTAATTGTCCAAGAAGGACTTTTTTAGGAGTGGACAAACCATTATCTCTTCCAAGGAAAGCGGCACCATCCCATCACATAGTGAAACATTCACCACATCCTGCATGACTTGTTCTAACAAGCCAAGATGGGCAAGAGTCAAGGGAGCAAAAAGGATATTCTAGCAGAATCCTATGCCCACTTCCTCAAAGATTTTATTATGCTCCATGCAGCAGTGGCACGTGGATCAAAAAGCCACTCAGGGAGAGAAAAGAAAAGCTTCCAAACGGAATCCACACATCTCCTGCCCTGGCAAAAAGTGCTTCACAGGCTGCCGTATCGGTAAGCATAGGGTTGCAGCTTTATTGTGAACAGGATGAAGTGAAAGAAGCTACTGATACTAGTGATTCCCTCCTCTTTTTCTCATTCATGAAGAGCTGTAGCATGTTCTTTGTCTGTTTACCCTAATCAAGTTCCTTATTTTATTTGTGGATGGAATGAAATTCTTGGTCGTTCCTCCACTTACCACGATTAATCCAGATTTAGAAGATTTGGAACTTTGGAAATGGGTCCGCACTGAATCTGGTCCTTGAAGATCTGGATCTTGGCAAGGACCCCATATGCCTACACTGGCCATCTAGCAGCCAATGGCAATGGATGCTAGACAGGGTTGCAGTGTGAATGCCAAAGCACCCATCCAGAGGATCCATTTGGCCTGAAGCAGAAGGGCTGCTGGTGGTGCGGCACAATTTGCCAGCATGGATGCCGCTCAAGGCTCACTTCCATTAAGAGAGGGCATAGCAGAGAGGCACAGTTTCATTGCTGCCTACACAGCAACTATGAAGCCTGGCCCAAATTCCATAGTCTGCTTCATTGCAACTACTCAGGACATGCAGGGCACTGTAGCTATGAGTGGCAGGGTGCTGCAAATGGCAGTCGCTGAGCCCACCCCTGGACCCCTTTGCCCCGGTTGCAATGTGAACACATGTCCTCTGATCCAGTCATCACAGCTGAAAACCAGATTGAAGACATATTTAAAGGGGTCTGCAGTAAATTTGGATTCAAGGGCCTGAAGACCCCATTAAATCTGGATTTCACTTCTGCTAGTGTGAACAAATGGGGTCCCCTAAAGGTGTCTTGTGTGCAAATAGGGAATTACCAATCGGGTACCAATCAGGTGCCTAATGGGTTCTAAATGAGGTCTTCATTGCTAGCAGAGAAATACCCCTTGAAAGTCTAAAAGAAAAGAAACCTCCAAAGATGACAAGTGTAAATAAGACATGTCCTCAGCGTACTGTTTCTGACATATTACTGCCAGAATCTTGAGCATGCTAAGTCTAGAAAAAACAGTGACTACACTGTCTGGTTTAATGCCACGGTCTATGTGGTTCAAATCCAAAAAGAGAACTTTCCCACATTGAATAACCTTCTGTAAACACAATGCATGTACAATGGGCACACACATGCACTTGTGCTTTTAAAATTAGAATGCTCAGCTCCCATTCAACACATGACTGGAGCAGACTCAAATTTTACAAAATAGGGCTCCTGCTTTTAGACTGAGTTTGCTCCAAAGGACTCTACAGAGAAAGAATCTTGTGCTCTCACATGATTAATGCTCACCTGTGCCGACAGACCAAGGCCTAAATTACCCTGTATGATGTCTTGCCTTTTGCTAAGCAAACAGTAATGGGATATGTCACTGCATTGGGAAATAGCCTCTTCAGAACAGCAGAGAACACCTCTGGAAGCAAAAGCTTAGAAGTAAACTGTAACTAGATATATAAATATTTGGGTAGTAAAGCTGGCTGTGAGTCAGCTACTCAGGATGAAGTTTGTAGTCCCCCTGCATAGTGCTAAAGGCCAAGTCACAATTTTGACCTTATTCTCAAAGAGTGCCTCCAGTCAAGACATGAACTGCATTCCTTTGCAAGGCATCTTGCATTGCTTCTTTAAAAATCCAAAGTGGCTGGAGGGGCTGTGTGTAGCAATGGTTTTCAGATCAGCCATCTCATAATACTTTTTTTCCACCACTGTTTTCACACATAAACAGGAAATCAGCTGGGTGTCAGCAGGTGTCCTACATTCTGAAAGTAGAACTGGACAATACCATTGGCTTCCCAGGGCAACATACAATACTCCTCAGCTCCTGTAAACCAACAAAGGCTCATTTGTCCTCAGGAATTCATGTATGTAGCTGTTGAGTTGTCTCCAGTTCTCCTTTCTCCTGTCCCTTCCTAGCACACGTTTTGTGTATTCCACCTAAAATCCCACAGAATACGCCAGCCCATTTTATACCCACTCAGAGAGCACAGCACAATGCAATCACCAGTTTTGTTTTCCAACTTCTGTGTAGTTGGGCACCAGCACTCATGGCACTGCTCCTTGAGCTTCGAGTACTGTCTTATTAAATAGTGGCTCCTATTTTCCCCTCAGTTTTTCTTTTGAGCTCTAACAAGGTCTATCCCCTCTCATATTGAAACAGAATTGTGTCTGGTTCTTCCTTGGCTTCCTTGTTTTTTCTTACCTCTTCCAAATAAAAGGCCTTTGGACAAAAGATCTAAGAGGGGAGAGAGCAAATACTTTACTACTTTACCCAGATTTTGGGGGTTTTAATCACCTAATTCTAAAGTCATACCTGTTGTCTCAGTCTTAAACTTCCAGCAGATACACAATGCATGACAATATGAATATGCGCAATTCAGGCCCTGCCAAACTGTGCATCGATTTCACATCTCTCTCGCACACACATACATCTTCTGCCTACCCTGAGGAAAAACCAGGGTCCAGCCTTGCAAACTATGCTTGAGAAATGTACCGAACTGCACGTTGTTTGGGGGTTTAAAGATACATTTTCACAAGATGTGCCTTTTGGGTTAGATTCTGTAGAAGGGGAAAACCACTTGGCTCAGGAGATCAGTCAAGGCTGGCTAAATCTTGGGCACAGTCAATCCTTCAGTCTTTCTATGTGTTTTTAAAAATGCATGCATTGTTCTTCTGTCTGAGATTCCATTCAGAAAATAGTGCAGATCCACGATCCTTCTAAATAAAATTCAAACACAGAAACAGTTGGTCTGGTGATTATTAAAAAAAAAAGATGGGGGAGAAAAGAAACAGAAGATAAGAAGAAGTTAAAAGGTGCTCTTCTACAGTAGATAGCCTTTTCAGGAATGAAAAGGCTATGGTAAGCTATAAGCTCAACAGTGCAATCTTACTTAGTTTATCATACCAATTCTTCAAATACAGTGTAGCTTTGGTTCTTCCAACTTTTGGCAATAATATGCTTTGCTGCTAGAAAATCATCTCTTTTGCTTTTTTTGATATAATATATGACAAGAGAAAGAGGAGTTTGCCTGCTTTCACCATGCAAATCTGATTATTGTCAAGGAATAGGCTAGTAAAACAGTAGCACTACGGTCTTTGCCATCCACCCCTCCTGCTGAGCCTGGTATTGCTAGTACAATACCCCAGCTACACTGTGATGCAAGAATTTATAATACACCTTTAGCCTCACACAGTTAGGAGCACAGAATATATGTAATTGTGCTGCCACTATCTTCTTCAATACTGTTTTGATTTGGTGTTTGCTTTTTTTGACTTAGCCTCGACTGCAGCACAGGGATTTTCAAATGTTTTCCCATTCAATTATTAACCAGAACCATCTTTAATTAGCTTTTCAAGAGCAGCCAAAGATGTAGGTGTGTGCTGAACCAAAGTTCAGTATAAGGAAACCACCGAAAGAGGCTCAGATGCACTATTTGACAACTCCAGCCTCTCTATGGCAACACCAGAAAGATGCAGGGCAGGAAAGCATGACAAAGAATGAACAGAGGGTGTTCCTACTCTCTGTTGTGCTCCTTCCATTGCTGCTTCCTCCTTCCCATCTGGCCATATCGCCAAGAGAACCAGGACTATACTGAGCTTGCAAGTCATGTCATCACACAAGCACCTTGAGGCCAGAAGGGGCCTGGGAAATGCCAGGATAAAGAGGATCTCTGCAACTGTGCAGTGGCATCCTTCATAGGCCCAATGTGAATTTGCCCATTCTCTTTTCAGTCTCCATCACACTTACCTGTTGCTGTAGAGAGGCCAGACTTGCAAGAAGGAGCACCTGGCAGTCTTGCCTTCTTTGAATGCCTTGCTAATGCCAAACATCAGCTTGGCACACGTCTACAAAGCTGGCAAAGTGCTGCCACCTGCTGGGACTTTAAGCATGGGAATCATTTAAATTGGTATGTAACTCAGCAAGTAGTCATATATTCAAACTCTGGCAGCTCTCTGAAGGAAGTTTAGTAACCCAGTTCTGTACCCTTGCCAAGGAAAGTGCACGAATGTGTATGTGCAGTCATCCATTTCTTGTTTCATGAATGATCAAAGTTTTCTTCCCCTCCCCAGTTTCAGGCATTGTTATTGTTTTGAGTGGGTTTGTTTTAATTTTGTTTTTACTGCTGTCACCTGCCCTGAAACCTCTGGATACAGGGAAAGATAAAAATATAAATAAATACCAACATTTCCTTGTTATATTAGCATACAGCAAGAGTGGGCAATCTTAAGAAAATAAGAGGAGCCCTGTTTGATGAAGCCACAGCTCATCTATACCAGCATGCTATACCACCAATGGCTTCTGGGCATTTCAGGCAGAAAAAAAGGCAAAACATTCACCTGCTCTCAAATCCCTGCAAGTGGCCTTTAGAAGCATTCTGCCTGTCTCTCCGTCCTGGTGGTGGTAGCTAGACATTGATTGTAATAGCCATTGATACATCTGTACTCCATGAATTTGTCAACCTTTTCTTAAAGCAACCCAGCCTCACTGCTGTCATTACTGCCCCTTCTGGTAGTAAATTCCATAGACTGATGACCCCTGAGAGAAAAAAAATACTTCTGGTTATTGGTCCTAGCTCTCCTTGCCCATCAGCTTCCTAATATGCTCACTGGTTCTAGTGTTGTGCGACAGGGGGAAAAATTCTCTATTCACTTTTTCCATACTATTGCATGATTTTATCCACTCCATAAATGCATCTTTTAAGGCTGAAGAGGCTTAGATGTTGTAGGCTGATTTCATAAGGGAGGTCTTCCAATCCTTTGATCAATCTTGTTGCACTATTTCCAGTTCTAAAATATCCCTCCTGAGATGAGGTGACCAGAACTGTACATAACATTCCAAATCTGGACTCATCATTTATAAAGAGGCATGATGGCTCTTGCCTACTTATTTTCGTTTCCTTTCCTAATTACTCATAGCATTGAAGGTCTTTTGAAAGCTCAGCTCCCATCATTTTATAGGTGTAATTGGGATTCTTTGCTCCAGTGTGCACTTACTTCGCACTTACTAAAAGTGAAGCACATTTGCCACTTGGTTGTCCACTCACACAGTGTCAAGAGGTCCCTCTGGAGCTCTTCACAAACTCTTTCAGTTTTTAGTACCCTGAATGATTTAGTGCCATCAGCAAACTTTGCTATCTCACTGCTTACCTCTACTTCTACATCATTTAGGAATAAATTAAAAAGCACCAGTCCCAATACTGAACCTTGGGGAGCAGCCCTTTTTACTTCCCTCCACTCTTGAGAACTGTCCATTTATTACTATTCTATGGTTCCTGTGCTTTAGCCAGTTACTAAACCTGAATAGGATATGTCCTCTTATTCCCTGACTGATGAGTTCATCCAGGATCCTTTGATGAACTTTGTCAAAAGCCTTCTGAAAATCCAGATAAACAACGTCAACTGGATTGCCTTTATCCATGTGCTTATTAATACTCTCAAACAATTCTAACAAGTTAGTAAGGCACAATTTATCTTTGCAGGTGCCATGCTGATTTTCCCTCAGCAATGCTTATTCCATTATGTGCATAGGAATTTTATTTTTAATGAAGATTTCTGTCACCTTACCTGGATCTGATGTTAAGCTGACTGGTCTATAATTTCCTGGATCAACTGTGGATCATACTGGTACTCTCCAGTCTTCAGGCACAGAGTCTGATTTTGGGGGGAAATTGTATATTTTTGCTATCTTGTCATAAACACTACCTTATCTGGTTGCTTTTCTCTTCCTATTAATTCTCATTACTGTCAAAACAAAAAGAGAGAAATATGTGGAAAAGGTCAGGTCAACTATAACTAAAACAGGATTGTGATGTTTGCAGATTGGACGTTTGATGGGGAGCGTTGTATTGCATATTATACAATTGTAAATTAATTGACAGCTCTTAAGATCTCCTTCTTCAGTGCTGTATGCTTTTGGGGAATGGTGGCAGAAAGCAGTTGGCTCCCTTGTCATGTCATAGTAAAAGGAAAGAGGTATGTACATGACCCTTGTTCTACAGACAGTGGCAATGACAGGGCATTAGATAATCATTGAGGTATGGAAGACTACATTCCATTGATGCTGTCAAGTGTCAGGAACCATATACTACCAGCTGGGAGAAACAAAAGCCAAGAATGATGAAATACTCTCTTCTGCCTTACTTTCCTTACTTTCCCCTTTCTTTCCCTGAGTGCCTGTAATTAGCTAAAGACCAAATTTAGCTTTGGGATTGGAGTAAAGTAAAGATTGCCCAGATGGTCTTACATTTTATCCCTGTTACAAGATAGAAGACCTATCATTTTCCTTGCCAGGTGCTGATGGAAGCTAGGACACCTTGCTGTTTTGAAGATGTTATTTGAAGACTGCGCTTGAGGAATGCAGCAGTGTGGTTTTGATTTGCAGCTTGTTTTTATAGCCATTATAAAAACAGATGCAAACTAAAGCAGTAAAGTAAAATTCCAGGCAGCATCCTACACTGTGTGGGGACTTTCCAGGCAATTTGCAGCTTCTGGGAAGACACAGGGGCAATAGCCACGCAGATGGATTGAGATGGAGCATCTTTCTGATTAGGCTCAGGGGAATACAAGAAAGGAGGTATGGAATCAAAGTAAATCATTTCAACAGATTCATTTTTAAAAAGAAAAGAAAGAAAGCTTGAAAAATTTCAAGATATGCTCAGTTGTCACATTGCCTGTAGATACAGAAGCAAACTGAGGACCAGATCATTGGCTTCCTCACCAAAGAGTATCTGAATCATTCACCATGTTTACAATACTGCAATGTCAACAAAACATTCTTCCTAAGTCTGATGGGAGCTGTAACCAAAAATATTTGCAAATAATTGAGCTAAACTTTTTCACTTTCCCTGGGTGTTACAGTATCTCCCATCAGACTTCATTGTTGAGCAGAGAGTCATCTCAGAACCTGCAGGATCTGCCTTTGTATCATGGCTCATTAAGGATAATAAGTGGTCCTTCTCAATCTTGCACAGTTCATACAAAATTGTATGTACCCGATAACTTCATAAGAACAGTTAACACACTTTCACTATACACAAAATTTCATGTATCTCTTGCCTGGAATGAGATACAACCCTGAAACAGAACACATGCCCAGCAAGCTGAAGGTCTCAGATTCAATCCTGGCAATAAGTCGACAGGATTAGGAAAAATGAGAGACTCACATCTCAGACTGCTGTAAAAAGGAAAGGAAAACATAAAAATCCAAGAAGTTTTATAAGAATAGCAGGAATCCGCGTGAATTTTTTTTCATGTTCACTTTGCATTGAAGCGAATGCAACGGGAATTTGCATTTATGCAAATAGAACCACTTGGAATAAGGGAAGTATTTCCTCACTCAGAGGGTCATCGGTCTATGGAATTTGCTCCCAGAAGAGGTGGTTAACAGCTACTAGCCTAGATGGGTTTAAGGAAGGGTTAGACAAATTCATGGATGACAGATGTATCAATGCCTACTAGAATGGATGCCTAAGTACCAGCCTGTTCCCATTACAAACTTAAAACAATTTGGAAATGGTTTCGATCCTCACAGTACCCACGTCAAGTTGGCTTAACACACTTTCCATGTGTTAAATTGCCTCCAAGCATTGTAAATAAAACACTCATTTCAGCAGGTCTCGCTCCTGTTCTTGCATTTTAAACGGTTTACATTTCTTACTGTGCAAACGGTACCATTTTAGTGGGATGAGAATGCATGTTTAGGGTTTCCCTCCCCCAATAGCATTCTAAGGAACTCCCTGCCCTTGTCACATCAAAATCAGAGAGGGGGTGGGCACCATGACTGGCAATGGGCGGGGAGAAAAAGATACGCTTTCCCAAATGAAATTTTCAAGCACTTTCAGAATCAGGATTGAACGCAATTAAAGTTGAAAGTAATGGGATCAGGCAATTTCGTGTTTGCATCCGGTTCCTTTATTTCGGTTTAGGAAAACTGTTTTAAGCTTGTAATGAGAATGGGACCTACATCTTTCAGGCCCTGGAGACAAGCAGGATATTTCTAAGGCCATTTGCTGGGATTCGAGAGCAGGAGAAGGTTTGCCCTTGTCTCTGCTTGAGACGCCCATGGGCAATTGGTGGACTACTGTGTGCGACAGGATGCTGGACTAGATAGGCTGTGGCCTGATCCAGCAGGGCTCCTCTTATGTCCTCTTATGTTCTTATTATTGTTGAATAACCTGTAAAGCCAAGTGAGTCTAACTAATACTGCCTTTTCTATTTCATTTTAGCTTTTAATTTGTTTTACTGTTGTAACCTGCCCTGAGGTTTTGGGTATAGGACTGGATAAGAAAACAAACAAATAAATAAATAACATTCAAGAACAGAAAGATAATCTCAGCATATGAATTTATGCCTGCAGGTTGCACTCTGGAAATTCTAGCTTACAATGCTTATACCACAATCTCTGCAGTGTTTTAGTCAGGGAACACTCAAAACTCTCTCTCTGTACTGAAACTATGAGGGCAGTGGGGAAGGAACAAGTTTACAATTGGAAGCCTCCCTTTGATCTCTCAAACACTGTTTTCATCTGCTGTTGGAATTTCTGCAAAAAAACTATATTTGTGTATGATCCTCAGCCAAAACTATCTTACAGTTTTATGGTAGCATTATTACCATTATTATCATTTTAGAAGCAATCAATATTTTTTTTAAAATCCTATTTCTAAATGGTGAGGTTTTTACTGAATATTCAGGGATTATGATGTTGATATCTGCCTTATGACCTTTGGGTACAGGGCAGGATAGAAGTTTGAATAGGTAAGTAAATAAATAAACATTTGGGATTTGCACAAGGAAGCTTCTCGACATAGTTTTGCTAAGGATGAATCATGAATAGATTGTGCAAGCTGCACCCCAAAATACGTGAGCATTGAGCACCATTTACATGCATGTTATTAGGAAAAAAATTACCACATGCAGGTTTGCATGAAGTTTATGCATTCAGTGTAAACTGTGTCAGAGATTGTGTAATGGTTCTTTCACATTCAGTATTGATATTATTGTAAATAATTTATAGAGCGATTATTGTAAAGTACTGTTATTATGTGCCTAAACTAATTTCATTTTTTTTAAAAAAAAAAGACACATGGAAATTGACCTGTAGACTAATATTTTTGATAGCTCAAATAGCCAACCTGCTCCTCAAGAAACACATTTCTAAAAAACACCATAATTCTTATGACTTAGGCCAACTCAGGAATACATAGCATAGACTCCAGCCTTATTAAGAAGGCACTGCAATGGTGGGGGTCTCCTCAACCAACATAGCCTTACTTACTCCCTCCCACCACAAAAAAGCACTGAATACTATTGCTGGAAACCGCAGCACTGCTCACAGGTTTTCCAGCAATAGCCCTTTTTAGATGAGCCACTTTCTGGACAGAACCATCATATTAGCTCCATACAGCACGCTTGCATGGAGGCTGAAACAGCCGACCACGTGTGCACAGTGGTGGTCACATGCAGATCTGGGAATTTGATAGCAGCCAAATCGCCCAGATTGAGTGTTCCAAAAACTCACAAGGGAGAAAGCAATAATAGCAGAGGAGAGTTACCCAGCATTATTGTTTTATTTATTTATTTATTTGTATTTCTATCCCGCCCTATACCCAAAGGTCTCAGGGCGGGTTACAATATTACATTAAGCTTAGACAGGTCCCTGCCCTCAGGCTTACAATCTAAAGAGACAAGAAACAAAAGGAAAATGGTGTGGGAGAGAACAGGGAACAGCAAAAAGCAAGCGTTTGAGGTCTTCAGTTACAATTCTTCAGTTCATTTCTTATTGCTGGAATTTTCTTATTCCCTTTACTTTGAATTTTCTCTTCATTGATGACAAACCAGAAGATGGTAGAGATGGTCAGCCGGCATCTACTCAGCCCCACCTTGCTTGGCCTCAGGACGTTTCCTCAACTGTTGGATCGGCTGCCGTAGTCTCTTTGCCATCTTGTGATGGGAGCAGTTGGAGGAGGGAGGGGCACTGCTGGGAACAAGATGGCAGAATCCAGCCTGCTGCCTCTTCTCCACTCCTCTCAGGCAAGATGGATTCACAGCTTTGTGATGGCAGTTGGAAGAGGGAGGGGCACTGCTGAGAGCAAGATGGCAGAGCCCAGCCTGCTGCCTCTCCTCCACTCCTCTCAGGCAAGATATCTGGCCACTGTCTGAAGGCAGCCTAAGAGAGGGCTTTCCTGGCTTCTTCTCCAGGAGAATCTTTAATCTGAATCTGTTTAGAGGCATTATGGGTCCCAAAGCACAAGCTCTGCTCCTGAGCTATATTTTCCCTGAATGGATAATCTTGCTAAACTTAGGCAAACTTAGGTCATATCTCTGGATAAACAGCTAGTAAATTTACAGCAGCCTCTTGGATTTCTAAGCACTGATGTTCTTTTCAAAGCTTTTGATGCTCTTCTCACTTTAGTACTATATTTTCTTTTTCACCAATTTGGCAGGTAGCAGGGAAGCTGCCTTTGTCTACGCCATTTCCTCAGCTGGGGTTGTGTATGCCATCACGCGGGCTTGCAGCCAAGGTGAGCTAAAGGCTTGCAACTGCGATCCCCACAAGCGAGGACGTTCAAAGGATGAAAGAGGAGAGTTTGATTGGGGAGGCTGCAGTGACAACATCAACTATGGGATTAAGTTTGCAAAGGACTTTGTGGATGCCAAAGAAAAAACCGTGAAGGATGCACGAGCCTTGATGAATCTGCACAACAATCGCTGTGGCAGGATGGTGAGTTGCATAAGTGCACAGAGTCAGATATGGGCACTGGCAGATATGTGAATGGCCCCATTTGGTTCCATCACAGAGGCTAAGGGATTCAAGCCATCATGTGTGCTAAATAACCCAAACATGGATGGAGGTACTGAATCTTTTCATCACACTCACATGCACAAATATGCTGGCTATATAAACACTATACAAAACTGAGACGTCTATATATATACAAGAATCACACAAAGAGAGTAGTGTGGCCATATTTATTTGACAGAACTGGTATCACCCTAAAGACTGCAAAGAAGCGGCAGCTAGGGGAAAGGCTGCCCTGATTTGTGTTTTCCACTTTTCAAGTAGTAAAAAACTGTGCATTAGAAGATGACAAGAGACAGTGAGGCTGTTTTTGCACTAGCAACGAAGACCCCATTAGGAACCCAATAGGTATTTGATTTGTATGGATCTGTTATGTACTGTCTGCACACAAGACCCCTTAAGGACCCCAGTTGGACCCCATTCTGAATGTGCTGTACTAACGAGTGCCTGTGAAATCTGGATTTAATGGGGTGCTTGGATTTAATGGGCTGCACATTTGCATGTCTACCGGGGCAATGGGGTCCAGTGACGGTCTGACTCCACCCCACCACTCACAGCTATGTAGGTCCACATGTCCTTCATAACTGTCTACCTTCATAACTATCTATGAAGCTGAGCACCACCTTCGTAGCAGCTACGTAGGCAGCTACAAAGCTATGTCTCTCTGCCACACCCACTGTAACAGGAAGTGTCCTCCGACTGACAGCTACGCTGGCCAATTGCTCTGTGCCAGTGGCGGACCTTCCTGCTCGGGACTAATCAGAGCCTCAGGATGGGTACTACAGCGTCCACATGGCAGGCCTGTTTAGTACCCATTGCTATTGGGTGCTAGACAGCCCATGTGGACGCATGGGGCCCTCACCTTGATGTGGATCTTCAAGGACCAGATTCAATGAGGACTGCATCTCAAAGATCGGGATGTTCTAAATCTGAATTAACAGTGATACATGCAAAATCAACCTGAGAAACTGTTGTCAAAACTGGTGATAAAGTGAAGTGTCTCCATTTGAGGAAAGCTGTCTTAAGCTACAAATTTTTGAATCAAGTGTAGGGAACCTAACTATAATCCTCAACTTTATCAAGTTCAATCAGTCAAAAGTGAGGATTAAGAAACTATGCTTGCATGCATGGGGAGGCACATGCACATGCACACATAAAATCAGGTGAAAAAATTCACTCGTACTAGAAATATCATTTGTTGTTCAAAGGTTTGATTCTAGCTTTTCTGTTCTAGGCTGTGAAGCGTTTCCTGAAACTAGAATGTAAATGTCATGGTGTTAGTGGCTCATGCACCTTAAGGACTTGCTGGCTGGCAATGTCAGACTTCCGAAAAACAGGAGATTATCTCCGTAAAAAATACAATGGTGCTATTCAAGTAACCATGAACCAGGATGGCACAGGATTTACCGTGGCAAATAAGAACTTCCGGAAACCCACAAAACCCAATCTTGTCTATTTTGAGAATTCACCAGATTACTGTGTCATGGATAAATCTGCAGGTAAAAATATCTTGAAATCCTATCTTATTGCAGCCTTCTCTTGCAAGAAATCTCCTTCTTCTGTAGAAAAAGGAAATCCATATCATAGAAAATTCCACACTGAAGCCAATTTTATTTTTCTTTCCAAAGATAGGCTTCTAACCCCCACGATTGTGGAGATAACTGCAAACATTTAAAAACTTTCTATTTTTAATAGTCATCTCTTACCAAAGTGCAAAGGTTTAGTCTGGGTTCAGGCCAGGACATAGCACTGAAACAGTCTTAAAGGCTGCATCCCCACTGGGCAATTTAATCCAGATTTAAATCGGGGGTTTTTAAATCAGCAGTGAAGTTGGATTTTTTGTGTTTCCATTGTTAATATATAAAGCTGACTCGCTCTCCATTCTTCAGTGTCCAGCAGGAGAGAAATGCCTGGAGCACTTTTCATTCCCTTTTATTCCCACCCCCCTCCCGGTATACTTTTTTCCCACTCCCCCCCCCCCCGCTAGCAGCTGCCTCCTCCTGATCTCTAAGGCTTCTTCCCATTTGCTTCCTTAACAAAGAATCCATCCCGCCCACGCCCATCATTTTAAAAACTGAATTAAAGGGTAAATGTGTGAAAGAAAGTTATTCCCCCCCTCTCTCACACACACATAGCTATCTGAAGAGGAGGGACAGGAGAATAACTTTCTCTTTCTCTTTAATCTTTTGCTGGCTGCAATCTTCTGAAGAAGTGGTACAGCAGCAATTTAAAGAGGAAGTAACAGTTTGCGGAGCTGCTGACTGTATTCCCCTCTCACAAGAAAGATCAGGCTTTTATAGAAGAAGAAGAAGAAGAAGAGTTGGCTTTTCTACCCCGCTTTTCTCACCCATTTAAGGGGACTCAAAGCGGCTGACAAAGCTTCTATTCTTCTCCCCACAACAGACACCCTGTGAGGTAGGTGGGGCTGTGAGAGCTCAGAAGAGAGCTGTGACTAGCCCAGGGTCACCCAGCTGGCTTTGTGGAGGAGGGTGGAATCAAACCCAGTATTCCCAGATAAGAGTCCAGCTCCTTAACCACTAGCCCAAGGATCACTATAGCAGATCAGAGCAAAGATGTAAAAATGCATTGATTTGGAAGGAAGGGATAGAAGGAGCAGGCAGGCAGACTTTCACAATAGCTGTAAAATCAGACACTTTGTAAAATCACAGCCCATACATCTGATCTTTTGTTACAACTTGTGTTCTTTCTTCCCCTCTGTTCCCTCCCTTTCAGCCAGCAGGGGATTCCTTTAGCTGAAAATCACACCATCTCATTGGCTGAAGGAAATCAAGGAGAACCCCCTAAAAAACTGTGTGCATTTCCATTTGCAAAAAAGAGGATTATTCCTAAATCCACAGTGAGAGTACTTTTGATTCAAATACAGATAATCCGCATTTTGGGACATTTAATCCCCAGAAACTGTGGATTTGCCTGATCCTGTGAGAATTGCCAGTTTTGAAAATGAATTCAAAGCTCTTTAAAAGTTGAATGGGGATGCAGCCTTAGTTGTTCTGATTGATGACCTACTCCAGGAGAAAGACCTCTCAGCAGCTTTTGATACCATTGATCATGGTGTCTTACTGGACTGGCTTTCCGAGATGTGGGTAGGAGGCATTGTGTTACTTTGGTTCCACTCCTACCTGAAAGTTGATTCCAGATCTTGGGGGATTTCTGCTCAGCCCCATGGCAATTAAGCTATAGGGTGCCACAGGATTCTATTCTATCCCCATGTTGTTTAACATCTATTTGAAACCACTGGGAGAGGTTGGGTGCTGATGACACCCACCCAGGTCTTTTTATTTTTGTCATCAGAGACAGCAGAAGCTGTACAAATGCTGGACCTGTGTCTGGAGGTTGTAATGGGCTGGATGAGGGCCAATAAACTGAAACTAAATCCTGATAAGATGAAGACTCTGTGGATTGGTAGTTCCCAGGTCTGAGAACTGGGTAAACAGCCTGTTCTGGATGGGGTTGCACTTCCCTTGAAGGAGCAGGTGCATACTTTGGCAGTGGTCCTGGATTCATCTCTGTCATTAGAGGCCCAAGTGGACTCGGCAGCATGGAGTGCTTGGTGCCAGCTACGGCCTTTCTTGGACAGGGATAACCTAGCCACAGTAGTCCAAGCACTGGTAACCTCCCCATTAGACTACTGCAATACACTCTACGTGGGGCTACCCTTGAAGAAGACTTGGAAGCAGCAGTTCTGTCAAAAGCCACCCAGAGATAGAGGGCGGGATATAAACATTTCAAATACATAAATAAATATTCTCAGCTTATTTATTTAATTTATATACTGCTCTTCAGCTGAAAGTCTCATAACAGGTCACAACATACAATAAAAGTACGAACACTAAAGAATATTTAAAATATAGCCTTCCCACTTTCTTTCCTTCTCTTTTATCATTTCCAATTATTTCTCTCATTATTTCCAATTATTACTGGCTGTTCCTAAGCTAGTAAAATCTGTAATACATCACTGAGAGCATCTATACATTAATTTTCAAGAACAGTTTGTGAAAAAAATGAAAAATGCATATATTGTGGCTAAATGTAGAATGCCAATGCAAAATAAATCCGAGCTATTTGATTTATCTTACAGGTTCATTGGGAACAGCTGGGCGAGTATGCAACAAGATATCCAGTGGGACTGATGGGTGTGAGGTCATGTGTTGTGGCCGAGGCTATGACACCACACGAGTGAGACGAGTCACCAAATGCGAGTGCAAATTCCACTGGTGCTGCGCTGTCCGCTGCAAAGAATGTGAGGACACTGTTGACGTTCACACATGTAAAGCTCCAAAGCGGGCAGAGTGGGTTGACCAAACTTGAGGCAAGTGTGGGGGACAGATCCAGGAAGGGAAAGTAAAACTGGCACGGTGCCATCCATGGGCCTGGACATTCTGGGAGTTGTAGATCAACTGCATGGCTTTTATTTAATTAATTCTGCAAAGCACTAATGAGGAGACTACATTTCCCATGGGGGTCTGTGAGCTCTTTTGCTCATCCATAGAACAAGCCATCCCTCACTACTTTAAAAGGAAATTGCCTGTGACACTGAACTGTGAAGCTTTCTACACTTGGTGATATTGTGCAAAAAAGCAGGGAGCAATGAATGCAGTTGAAGAGGAGCAGAAGAATAGTTCGGGATTAGCTGGAGAAATTTGCCTCCATCTAAACAATTTTTTGGCAATGGTGTCTTTGTCTACTCTGCAAGAAAATGCCTCTTTCCAGCTGGAGAAAAGCACTCTGTTTCCCTAAGAAGCTATTTGTACAGATCTGAGGATCTCCATGCTCTTGCCAAGGTCTCCTCTCAAACAGAGGTCATCATGCCTGCACTACGGACATTAGCTGAAGAAGAGCAACTTTGTGTAAAGGATTATTATTAATATTATTATTATTATTATTATTTCTCTCCAATCAAAAGTGGATTGTGGAGTTACAAAATTGTCTGGTGAAAAAAAATCCATTATCTGTATGCAGAAAAGAGCAGGGGAGAAGGATGAAAGTTAAGAAGGCCCATATGTGTACATGCTGGTAGGTTGTGATGAGAAAAGAAACTAATATAATGATGGCTGTTTTGTACAAATTCACAACTTTAAATATTTTAAATCAAACCCCTAAATTGGAAAAAAAAAACTTTTTTTAATGTCCATAAGCAGACATGTCCAGTCATACAATATTGTATACTCTATAATCTCTGTGCTTCAAGTATAAAAGCAAAGTCATGTTCTTGAGATGAAAGCCAACACAACATTTTCACATCAAAAAATAAATGTTATCTGCTATCACTAAGTCTCCATGAAACATACTTCCCCACCACCACCCGCTTTCTGTCATTCTTCTCCATTGTAACTGTTAATCATCCAATTCTTTCTGCATTGTCATGTGCCAACTCTTTAAGTAGCTTTGTCTTGGGCTTCACTGAGATTACACATTTTAAGAAATTGCTTGTTTTTGAACATGCTCATAGGGGAGGGATCATCTTGTGAGATCAGCTCTTTTCCAAGTCATGCTTCAAGCAAATGGATCCAAAACATTTTTGGAGCCATGTGTTGAAGAACATTGGCTGCTGAGCTATGCTTTGTAGACGGGTTCTGCACCCCTCCCACTTTTCTCTATCACACAACACTAGGACTGCTAGAACTATTAGGCACTGAATGAAGCTGATGGACAGGAGAGTCAGGGTGTACAAGGGAAAGTGGAGGCAAATTTTCACCCAGACAGTCATCCTTCTATGGAATTTACTACCGGAAGAGTAACCAGCCTGGATAACTTTAAGGAAATATTAGACAAATTCACAGAGGACAGGTGTATGAATGGCTAATAGAATGGATGCTGAGGTACTATATCTGGGTTGGAAAGACATTCAGCATGTATCTAAAGCCCATTTGCAGAAAGTTAAGGACCAGTAACAGTTTTGCCTTTGTCTTCTGCTTGAGAAGCAATTGGTGGGCCAGGATGAGACAGGATGTTGGACCAGATGGGTTGTGGCCTGGGCTTCTCTTATGTTCTATTATGTACATGTGTGAATCACAGTACTGTGAGATTCACTTTTAAGAGCCTGGATATAAAAGTTCTGTGTCAGCATAAATGGCTCCAGCAGCCAACCATTCACAGTATAATGGAGTATAATGATCCCTGGATGGAATTTTACCTTTTAACAAAGTTCCTCAAAATGAAATCATGATTATTAAATCGGACATCACATTATTGTGTTAAGATGCTCAGAAAAAATGCCATCAGATGTGGGTGGATGGACACTCAAGAAAGCACACACAAAGACATGCACTTTTTACACTGCTGATCCACTTTTTTACACTAAATATGAATGCAAATCCTGTGAAGCATCTGCAGTGAACAGGCTATTTCTAATAAATATTTCTTTACAATTGTGGTTCAGGTGCCCGCACAGACTGGACAAAACAGCTTATCTACTAATCTATTCAAAACCAACTAAGACCAACAAAGCTTCATCCAGACAGCACTTACATATTCTACATTATTTGGATAATCCAGAGTAAAGCACATCCCAACACATTTTATTCCAGATTATCCATGCTTTATTCCAGATTGTCCAAATAATGTGATGTAAGTAAGTCCTGTCTGGATGAAGCTGGTCTAAATCCAAAAAACATGCATAGATGACTGGAGCATAAGTGTCACGATCCCCAGCATTCCAGTAAGTGCCTGCCCTCTCTAAGAGTAGCTGGGCCCTGTTAGGATGCTGAGTTCGTGCAACGGCCGAGTGAATACTACAGTGTGGACACAAAACACGGGTAGCAAGTGGTTTGAACAGTAATCTAAAACAAGTTTATTATTATACACAAGCAATACTAGAAAGGAAAATAAGGTTCAGGTATTTGTTGGTTTAAGTCTATGAGTCTCTTAAGGTTACCAGCTTCCCAGCCTATCAGCTCCCCTTCTTAAAGGAAAATAGTTCCCTTTTTAAAGACAAGCCTCTCCACATTCCTCACCCTGCTCAGCTCTGCTTCAGCCCAAGCCTAGGCAGTGTCCTAGAACGCAGCTCTGGATGATCACAAGGCCCAGTCCGTCCTTGCTTGACCGATCACCCTCTGGTCAGTTGCCTGCAAAGTCTTCCTCCAGAATCTTCCAGTCAAAAGACCCCTGGTCAACTACTGGTCCGGCTCCTTCAGGATTCAGCTCTCTTCTGTTCCCTTCAGCTCTTGTCCCAGCACAAAGACATAGTCTGCTGTAATCTGTGTTCCTTTATACCTTTTTCCCCTTGGCTCTGATTGGCTGCCACTTCCTGGGGAACATTGCTGCAATAAAATGCTGCTGGAGAGTCCTAAGAGAGGTGCCTGTTCCACACGCCTGATTGGTGGAAACTCCTCCTCTAGCCCCTCCAGCTCTAAGATCCCCGGACAGCTTTTCCCTCCAAATAACAGCTGCAACCAATCAGTGCACTCAGGCCCGCACAGGATTTCCCGCCCTTTTTGCAGCCCAAAACCCAGGGCTTGCAACAAGCTGTTTGCACAAAGGCTGGCTATTGCAGCTTGCTAGAAGCCTGCAAAGACAGAAAGCAAAGCAGTTTGCAGTCTGTACCCTGAAACCGTCACAATAAGTAACTCTGCCCCCAACTGCCTTTTAAAAGCTGTTAATTATTCTTACAGAACTTTGAAATACTATATTGTCCATAGTACGTAACATTAACTTCCCTCTGCTTTTTACATACTACAAGGCATGCTGATCTTTGAGCACTATGGCAGATGTTTAAACTTGTTTGGGCAAAATACATCAACCATTGTGGATTACAATAAGCGGTTGTGATTAAACATCATAGGAACTAAACCCCTTACCTACCATCACCACCATACTTTTCTGAACACTGCACATGGGATAATTCTTAAATTCTCATTCTTTTGTTGATCACACACTTCGATGAAGGGCTTTTCTACTATCTGGAAAAATAAATATGTTCATAATAAAGCCATTTTCATTCATTTCTCTGTTTAATGGTGTGGATGGGGAATTAACAGTTGCCTATCTTTCACAGTGCTGCTGAAGAAAGTCCAGATTCTCATGGCTAATACAAAAAGAATCACAGGATCATTTGATAAGCTCTTGCCAACTGACAATGACTTAAAGACGGCTTTAATAAAGCAGCCTTGAATTGCACTCACACTTTTTTAATGGTTAAGTAAAGCTGGATCATCATTAGGTCATTCTTTCTGAAGTTGTAGTCTGAAAGACAGCCAAGCTTATTGTATATATGAATTGGGTTTGTTCATAAGAATGTAAAAATCTACAAAATATGGGGAACAAATGACAGCTAGCTTTCCCTTGTCTAGTCAGGAAAAGAACACAGGCCTAGGAAGATGGATAGATGGCAACAAGTAGCTCAATTTTAAAACTTGCTCAACTTTCCAGATGGTCACTACACATCTTCTTTCTGGTGTTGCATCAACACAGTTTGCTACTACCCTGCCAAAGCTTCCAAGAGAGCTATTCACAGAGAGTCGGACAATATGAACAGCAGGAAGCCCAGTGAAGAGAAAAAAAGCATTGTGAACAAGAGTGACTCCAAATTTTGCATTTAGAAATCCAAAAAATAGTTGGTATATTTGCAAGTGTACATCACTTCAGAGTAAAAAGGATTAATTTTCTGTGAATATTAGAGTTGCAGTATGGGAACTGCTGATTGGATAACTCTGCTGTAACAGTTTGTATATCACATGCTCTCTTCAAACAAGTAGAAAGTTGGACTCTAGCATCTCTAGACATGTATATGTGATGTAAATAAGACTCACAAGTTGTAGATAAGTAAACTTATGTTGAAACAAACCACTGAATAGCATAAACAGATAAGTT
This sequence comes from Aspidoscelis marmoratus, assembly GCA_014337955.1. Classification (NCBI taxonomy): domain Eukaryota; kingdom Metazoa; phylum Chordata; class Lepidosauria; order Squamata; family Teiidae; genus Aspidoscelis; species Aspidoscelis marmoratus. Next base: position 2,562,259 of record MTQE01003428.1, read on the forward strand.
ATGCAAAACCCTGATGCTTCAGTTCCTTTTAGCAATACATTATTTTACAAAACACCTGACTGTGAGACCTGTAAGCCTCACTTTTGTCAGATTATTACAAGATTGCAGGATAGGCTTTGAAAAATCGTTATTCTGGTCAATCAGAAAATGCAGACATACTTATTGTATCCATGAGCAACTTGGAAAAAAAGTTGGGCTGCATGTTGATGCTTCATTTCTACATTTCATAGAACAACACAGCAGAATTATTACCTGTCTGTCAGTGAGTTTCAGAATTGCAGGCACTCGGAAGGAGCGGAAAGGAGGGAGGATGAAAAGAAAATGAACTGGGCTAGACCAGACCAGTCCCCGGATGCCAACCCACATGCGGAATCAGGAAATAGGGTGGGAAGGGCAGAGAGAGGGGGTACTTTTTTGCAGCTGCTCCTGCCAACACCACCTCCCTTCTTTCTTGGAGGAGAAGGTGCTGGCATTTCTCCACTTGTCTTGGTGGGGGATTCGCTTCTAGCTACTTCAACCGAGGAACTTAGGATTTCATTAGAATTTTTCCCTCCTCCTGTACTTATTAAACATCCATCCCCACAAACAATCTCCTCCTTTCCTTCTTCCTCCTTCTCTTCTCTCTCTGGGAGAGTTGTAGGTATGCTGCTGATTTAGGCAGCAGCAGCAATTGGGCTGGCTACACCCACCAACTCCAAAGTTATTTATGGAGAACTGGGAGGTAGAAAGGCCCCCACCTCCCTCAGAGGATGAGGGAGAGGGAGAGGGAAAGGGAAAGGGGGGAGGAGAGCACTTTAAACAACCACACTCCAAGTTTCTTCCTTCTCCAATGCCCACAAGGTTCCTTCATTTGGTACCAAAACAAACTTGCTGGAGAGTGACATGTGGTTCTTTCTTGGCCTTCACTGTCACCTTCTCTTCCTTCAAGGATGCTGCTGCAGCAGCAATTGACCAGAACAGCAAACAAAGTGGCTGAAAAAGCCACCACGCCTGTCTCTGTTTCTCTGGGAGTGGGAAACGTGGTCTGCTTCCATTTGTCACTGCAGCGGGATAAGGCTATGTGGATTATGAGCCTCATGTAGTAAAAGAAGCAGTTGGCCAGGAGCTATCCAACTGACTGGATACCCAACTCCTTCTCAGCGTGGTCAACTTGTGGTTAGACAAGAGTCAAAGCTGGCTGTTTACTACCACCACCCCACAAGCCCTTGGAAATGAACCCATGGAGCATTCAAGGTAACTTATAACACCAACACTGGAAGCAGGGTGTAATAGAAATGGTAAAACCCTGAGGCCTGGGGCCTGCTCATGGTCTGGGGCAGAAAAGCAGCCAGGCAGGTAATGAAGTCTGTTTCACCAGAGTTAGATGCCTTAGTGTGGCCATAGGGCCTCTGACCAGTCAGGGGCAGGAACCTCAGCCAGAATGGCTGGTGCTGAGGTAAATGAGGCAGGGCAGGAGGGCAAAGCTAGTTCTGCTAGCGAGGGAGCTCAGTAAAAAGGTACAGCACAAAAAAACTCCATGTCGTGTGTGTGTGAGTGAAATTCTCATGCCATTACTGTGTTGTAGATCACAGTCATTGCAGTAACCCAATCAAAAGGTTGTGCTATTTTTTCTCCTAGATGCTGCAAAAATTATTTTAACTCTTATTGACCATGGTCACTGAAGCAGTATCATCCATCTGTTGCTACCACAATAGCTCTAGAAAACTAAGGGTGTTTTTCCACTGTCACTGGAAGTACCCATTAAGTACCCATAAATGGGTACAAAAATGGCATTACATACCCATTAATGGGTACTTAATGAGTACTTCTACTGACAGTGGAAAAATACCCTTAGTTTTCTAGAGCTATTGTGGTAGCAACAGATGGATGGTCCTTTGGTCAACCAGTAAATCTTGTATTTTCTTTCTCCTAAGATCATCCTGTCACCTGTTTTTTAAAAGTTATATTTCCTAAATATTCCTTAGCAAGTTATAGGTCTGTCATATATTCCAATGCATCTTACGCAGTGCAAAATATAGCAATATTATAGCTATGTGTAATGTTTATCTTATCTGACCAGGACACAACTGTCACCAACTTTGCATTCCTTCATTTATCTTTAGAGACCCTTAGCTTCCAACAACTCAGCTCCAATTCATAATGCTACTATAATCCTACGATTATGCTTTAACTTACCATGCCAGGTGGCAGTCCACCTACATCTATAGTCCACCTATTACATACGCCTAGCTTTTTGCATACCCAGAGATTGTAATGCAAATGGAAGGAGTCTCCTACCTATCTTCTGCTAAATTTAGATTCAAGTTCATGCAACTTATGTTGCATGTACTGCTAAGTGGTAGTCAGGTGTAGGGGTGTGTATGAATATTTGAAGGTATTCAAAATTCAAACGAATCTGCCCAAATTTTGACATCCAAATTTGAATGTCCATAAATTTGAATTTAAAGATTTGAATGAATTTCAAATTTTGGATCTATTTGTTCAAATTATCTTGACATTCACATGTGTATGGGTTCATACATGATGTGTACTTGCAGATACGCATCTTTCCGGCATCCGTACACATTTGTACAGATCCATACGTGATGAAAACAGGCTGCATACAGAATAATTACAGGATGCATACAGATGTGAACAGATGCGTACCAATGTGTATGGGCACATACAAATGTTGTTGACATTTGTAAGTGCAAATTCGAATAAAAATTTCAAACAAATAGATTTAAATTTGCTTAATTTGAATGTGATTAAATTCTTATTTTAAAGATTGGAACTGAATCAAATTCTCAGGTATTTGATTCAAACTGAATCCAAAAAATTACATTCATGCACACCCCTAGTCAGGTGCACTCTGTTCCTAGCAGCTTTTATGGACCATACTGCTTATGCACAAGACTGCTGTTCCTCTGCAAATGGCATTGCTGGAATTTCTGCAGGTGAAAGGGGAGAAGAGACTCTGAACTCAGCCCAAAGCTCTTCAAGCCTGCTCTAACAGACACACTCACTGACGCAGAGATCTAATCTACTGGGAAGAGCTTCCTCCATTTATCTTCATTATTGCCTCCACCTGCCAACAATTTAAAACCTAAACCTTCACAACAAAACAAGGCTCTCCCTCTTGTTTGGAGGTTGATGTGTGCTTAGTGGGCTGGAAACACCCTCACTACTAAAAGTGCTCTGACAGAATGGCAGCAAATAACAATTCTCCTTCCACGCAAGATAGCTGGGAGCTCCCCTCTGGCAGGAACAGCAGGGCTCAGGATGCTCCCTGATACATGACAGAACTGAAGGAAAGGGGACTGTGATTGGCTTCTTCAGCTGCCTGAGCCGAGTGGGTGTTCTCTGAATAGAGAAGTGCCTTAGGGCCCCTCCTGTAAGCGCCCTGAGCCCATTGCAGGAAAAATGGAAATGACAGTTGTTCTCATCAGCTGTGGTGAGTCATTGTAGGAGAAGACGACCAAAAAGGATTAATTTGCAGCCAGGGGCTTCACAAAAATTCTATGACGAAAAAAATGCAATACTTTATTATACCTTGTTCCCTATGTCTTCATTTCCCTGCCTTTATTTTGTTTTCATCATTTCTGTCATGAATGAAACATTGTGGAAAAAAAGGAATCTTTACAGAATGTTCTAAGTGCAATAAAAATGCAGTTATTCATTTGCAGCATGTCCTCCGTGCAGGCAATGCTAGGCTTGTGCCAAGCCAGTTTGGCAGAAACAAACCATGCAGAGAAGCACAAGACTCTCCCAGCAAGCTTGGTCTCCTTATGGTGCTTAGGTATGTGTGGAAAGCCTTTGAGAGCCATGTTAATTGTGTAGGAAACTCACCTGCTCCCCAGCCACAGACTATGCCACTTTTTTCAGGTTTATGGGCAGAACCATGTTGCACTTGCACTCCACATTAAATCACACCCACCCACTCCTGCATGGAAAAAGTCATTGCTCTGGCAATGGCGGAAGTCAAGAGAGGGGCTGGAATTTCATCACCTTTGCAAAAAATGTGATTTCACTTCTGAAGGAAGCTGAAAAGGGCCTTGAACCATTATGAGGATTGCAGTTCTTTGTTTTTTTAAAGACCTAAATGGCCCTTGGAATTAGGATGCAAGTTGGCATGATATGCACCATCAGCACTTGAGCCTGACTCTTCAGGTTATTTTCTTAATCAACGTTGTCATAAAGTGAGATAAACCCAATTGGCTTCAACGTATGCAATATAGAAGTAAATTAACCACATCTTGGCCAAATTCTGTTCATGACACGCTTTGAAATCCCAGAAAGAGGAATAAGAAGGGACAGATCAACCCCACCATTTAGTAGGACAGCATTCTAACTGGTAAATCTAACATTAGCAAACACCTTACCTGAACTCTTACATATTCTATGCTCATTTTTCTGCTGACCATGCATACTTCTGGGAAAAAGCAGATGTTTTCTATCTTGTGGAGCTTTTAATAGGGGTTGAGGTACATGAGGGATATTCTGCTCCACTCACAAACCTTTCCCTAAGTGATGTATATTAAGTATCTAGAAGAATTTCCACAGAAGATCAAGTTCCCATAATCTTTCGGTTGGTCATGTTTGATATACCAGACTAGCAGAAGAGTTAATTGGTATGAGGACAGATCACAGAAAACAAGGAACAGACACTTAGAATGAATTATGCCAACTGCATCATAAATGGGAGTGGGATGTAAGCAGGAGAGCTACAGATGAAACCTTAACAGCATGTGAAATGAATCCACTTAAACATGGGACATCACAGTAAGGAATATTGTAGCCAATCACAATGGGACACCCTTCCTGGGACAAATGAGGTGGCTTGTGGGCACTACAGCCAAATCACAGGTGGCAGTTGTCAGCTTGGGCCATTCCTCTAGCTCCAGGTGTCAGAGTCTCCAGGCTGTCCTTCACATTGCAGCCAAGTGGGGCAGTGATTGGCAGCCCTTTGCCTGGGTCCATGCCTGGTTGAACCTCAGAGGGAGGGAGGGAGGTGCACCTTACTCTTTTCCTGTCTTCTTCCAGCTGAAACAGACTCAGTGCTGAAATAATCTAAATACAAAATAGTCTCATTCAATGGTGGGGATTGTCCAGAGAAGAAACTGAAATGCATTTTGGCACGATAATGGGCTGGAAGCTGATTAAACATAATGTATGATCACAGCTTAGGTATCCAGACACTTGAGTCTATACAGAAACCGAGCTCTTATTTAAAGAATATTTCAAACTTGCTTAGTGTTGAACAAATTGTTTAACAAATTCCAGCTAAGCATGTACTAATATAAAATACCAGAAACATTCCACGTAAGTTAACAGGCATATGATGAAATTTGTGTTTCATTGGTATTTTGATATCCAGTTTCTGTGGAGGGAAAAAATCCTGCTGTACAAGAGGAGGGAATATCTGCTCTAATTGGTAAAAAATAAGAAACCACTTTGTAGGTTAAGCAAACTGGTCAGCCACATGACCCAAACCCACAGCTTCTTCAACCAATCACATGGCTGAAGCCTCTCACCCAATTTTTAATTTCAAGCAGGAGACCCTCACAGTTGTGTGAATAGCATATCGGTCATGTTTCAGGTGCATTTTCAATTAGATTTTTTTACTGGAAAAAAAGACTTGATGGGGAGGGGGAATTTGATTTTAGAACACAAACCAGATCTAAGCCACCTAAGTGTAAATGTGACCCAAATATCCCTCTGAAGCACAACTGAGCTAAATGGTAGACTGTGTCTTCCCTCCAAGATGGTACTAACTTATACTGGGCTGACTTAGCCTGCATTCCCACTGAGAAATTTAATCTGGATTTAAATCAGGGTTTTTTTAATTTGGATTTTTTGAGTTTCCATTGTTAACTTATAAAGCAGATTCACTCTCCATTCTTCAGTGTCTGGCAGGGGAGAACCCCCTCCCCTATCCCTTCCCTCAGCAGAAACCTCTCCCTATGCAGTCAGCAATTGGACACCATCATGCCCTGACTTCATTGGGGGCAGGAAATTCAACCCTCACCATATTTAGGTGCAGCTGCATCAGAAAATGGAGTCCCCTGGCAGCGCCTTTCATTCCCTGTTTATTCCTGGCCCCTCCATCTTGTAAATACTTTTTCCTACTCCCCCACCCCGCTAACAGCTGCCTCTTTCTGATTTCCAAGCCTTTTCCCATTTGCTTCCTTAAGGCAGAATCCACCGCACCCATCCCCCATGATTTTAAAAATGGAATTAAAGGGAAAATGTGTGAAAGAAAGTGATCCCCCATCTCTGTCTGTCTGTCTCTCGTACACACACACACAGTTATCTGAAGAGATGAGAGGAGGGGCAGGAGAAGAACTAACTCTTTGATCTGTGATCTTCTAAAGAAGTTGTGCAGTGGCAGTTTGATGAGGAAGTACCATAAGGTTGCAGAGAGTGGATTCCCTCTTTTTAAATCAGACACTTTGTAAAATTACAGCTTTGATACATGTGATATTTTGTTACAACTTCATTCTTCCCCTCCCTTCCCTCCCCTTTCGGCAGGAGAGGATTCCTTTAGCTGATAACTTTCTCATTAGCTCAAAGAAACTGAGGAAAACCACATGCATTTGCTACTGTTCCCAAAGCAAAAAAGGTAAAGTGTCTCAGCAGCAAAAATAGGAGTGAAGGCTGTTTTTTCTAGGGTTTTTAAAATGCATTTTTGGACATTTACTCCTCAGAAAGTGTGGGAAGCCAATCTGTAATGGGGCCAAAAATATTCAAAAAGTTTTCAAATCTCACTAAAATTTCAATGGGAATAGGACCTTTGTTTCCTCAAATCCAGGTTTACCACTTACATAATAATTTCCATATATATTATAGTTTGCCAAAATCAAACCAGAGTGTCATATAAAGGATGTTTTTATTATATCTTACTTTTATACTGGTTGAAAAAAAATCCCTAAAATCTGTACAAGTCTGTTAACTCCTATTATGGCTTTTAGGAATAACTCTACAGAATAGAGTTACTTGTTTGCTGGAGTAGTTTTTCCTTTTGTTGTATCATGGTTGTGCTGTTAAATAGTAAAACTACATCCACCAATAGCAGCAGGAGTGGCAGTGAAAGCAATTCTGTGATATGATCCACGTGCAGGAACAAAAACACAAACAAGGCAGCGTCCCACTTCAGAAGCTGGAGAAAGTCTCATTTCCAATGGATTTGGGAATAAATTTGAGGAAAAGCAGGAAAAAATGCAGTCTAAGTCCATTTGTTAAGTTTTATTATTTGCAAGACTTCTATAGCAATTTTATGAAAACCCTTTTAGCATCAGATACCCAGAATACATGCTCACGTAATCGCTTTTAATGATCTGGTTGAAGAATAAGTAAAAAAATTACATTTTCCTGTAGTCCAGCCTGAAATGGCACTCACAAAATGCTACAGTATAGTTTCCATGGCCAGAACCATAAGCCACTCGTCTTCTCTCCAAATTTCTCCATTCTATTCAAGGGTGTTTTTCCACTGTCACTAGAAGTACCCATTAAGTACTCATTAATGGGTACTTAATGGGTACTTTTAGTGACAGTGGAAAAACACCAAGATTCCACTCTCAGGCAATGCAAAAATCTGTCTTTGTGAACTAGCCAGTCATGAAATTTTCTTCCTTTGCCTCAGCTTCCCTTTAGTGTTTTTATTTTGACAAACCTTTCTGCCCCCTTCTCATTTTTTCATAGACATGTTTTGACTATGCAGGTGTTTACATTCACCATTACCGGAATTAACATTTAAAGGAACTAATAAAATGGTACAATACATGTGCTGTGTGGATGTTCTTTAGAAATTTAAAGAGCAGCCAGAACATTTGTTCCCATACTACCTGCAAACCTTCATCACTTTCTCATTGCGGTACTGCATTACACACACATTGAGCAGCTTTAGCTATTGCAGCTTTTGGTCCACAGCAGGAACTCATCTTTATACATGCTGATAGCCACCAAGTTACCCCTTGGGGAGGGTTAGATACGCACAGTGAAAAAGGATGGTTGCTGGTCTGTTTCGCCAACCCTCCTGGGGACAATTTACAGGGATGTTTGAACTAATATTTGTCTAACCCGCCCCGACCTGTGTAAGAAAATGTGTAGAGATAGTCTTTAAGTGCATTATTGCTGCACAGGAGACAGACTAGGCTGACCCAGTCAGGCAGCAGCAGCCGGGAGCAGTAGTGAGTGGCAAAGAAATGAGGGTCTCATCAGTCAAGGCAGTGAAATACAAATATCACTTGTATAACTGATGTTTAACTGCAGCTAGAGCAAAAAGAAAACGATGGGCACACAGAGCAGGATTTTGTTTTGGAAAATAGCATTCCCTGTGGTCTGCAGACCAGTGCTTAGTGTATTAACTAGCAAGGCATTCAGGTTGTCCGAAGAATGTATTTCCTGTTAACAATGACACATCAGTTCACAGAATTAAATTGCATACAGTTCCAATGACAGGATTGGAATTGGCATCACCACTGCTTTGCTTTCCACTACCTGCACAAATAAGGCCTGTCAAGAAATTTCCACATCAAAATGAACATTACTAAATGTGTGAGACTTGCCTTACATGCGTGCCATTTTCAAAATTTCTCAGTGAATATAAAGCTTTTTGCATTGTCACAAAGAACTTATCCAATGTGTTGCAAATCAAGTGATCTCTGCCCCGGAGCACAGGTGATCTTCAGATCATGCCCAAGGCCAGGGTGTTCCAGCTTCCTGAATTAGATGCAGAATCTGTTTGAAGTGAGAGTTTTGGTGAAGGGATCAACTATGGTCACTTAGGAAGAGCTAGCACAGAACCTGCTGCCTCTGGCCACCTGCGCCAAGATCTCCTTGTGGAGAGTCAGAAAATCTCCAGGAGTCTGGACAAGAGTCCTAGGAATTCCTCAAAATCGATTAGTCTTGTGAGGTAGCTTGCCATCTTATTTCATGCTTCTTGTTGTTGGACACTTCTTCCTTGCTCTCTTGTGCAGAAGAGCAGTGCTGCTGAAAGTTCTGACTGTGTGGACCCAGCATCATTGAGCATGAGAGCAACCTTTCTGAGTACTGCTTTGCAGGAAAGAGGAGTCCTGGATAAACAGTAACTAGCAATCAAAGTAAAATAGAAGGAGATAGGTTTGCAGAGAGAGGAATAATGTTACAAAGACTAATGGCCAGCGGAAGAAGCTTGATCTTGCGGCATATGAGAGCAAATTGCTGCAGGAGATATAGAAGTTTGATGATCATTGTGAGAAATGGCTTCTGGACTAGATTAGTTATACTAAGGAACAAAATGAGAACTGCCTGTTGAATAAGTAGGTGGCACTGTAGCTTAAGAAGACTCAGACTGCATGACCAGGTGGGAATCCTTTGAAAGAGCTTTGAAGGCAAGGAATGATCCTAGGCTGGTCTTATGGAGCTAGCATGAGAGGAGCTGAAGCCTGGACAATCAAGGTGCAATTGACTTTGGGCTGGTCACTAACATGTTGCTTTTAAAAATCTTTGGCCTAGGGAGGAGAGGGACACAGAGCAAACTTGCTGACCCAGAAACCTTTTGTGCATTACATGGTGCCTTGTGGGAGACTGTGAATGGCTGTTTTTGAGCTATCTGTAAGAAGCCCGGTAGCTGCAACTCTGGTAGGAACACTTGGAAGAGCCACTGCTACAGGAAGATGGTGAGCAACAGCTGAATGATGAGAGCAAGCATGTCTTACATGCAGCTTTCAGTTTTTGTTAGTAATCAAGTAAGTATTCCATTCTACTGCATGGAGCTCAGTAACCCAGCCTGAGATATGGGGACAGCTGGACCAGAGTCCTAAGAGTTGGACAAGATATGGGTGGCCTGGTCTTCCTCCAGGACATGTGTTGTGGCCTTCATGTTTACACCAGGGAAGAAGGTAGCACTGATCAGATCAGGTCTAGAGGCAGCATCCCTTCAGAAGCCAGGTAGACTTTGATGCTGGCATGGGGGAGACACAGTTGTGATCCTGAGACAGGGCACTGGGAGCTCTTGGGGGGGGGGAATCTGGCTCATATGGAGGAAAGGATATTGTTAGGCCTGGAGATCCTTTACCTGCTTGGCTGAGAGCCTGCAAAATAGCCAGTTCTGAAGGGCTTTAGGAATGTCTTCCAGACGAGAATAAAGTACTATAGGGTTCAGTCCTTCCTGAAGGGACTGCAATAGTTAATCCCAGGAGCCAATAATTTCCTCAATTCCAAAATTTCATCACTAATCAGGTAAGTAGCTCCTGTGGGACAGAGGAACTGAAAGATCTAGAAGGTGTCAAACATATTTACAGAGAAAAGGTGCCATTTGTTGCTCCTTGTGGGCCACTGATACAGAACAGTACCCATAACTTCTCTCCTGTAACTCTCCTGTGATAATTCTGCAGCTACTAGGGGATGTTTGTGCAACCATCACAAAACAAAATGAAAAGACATAGATAAATCACTGTTTGCTTCTGTCCTGCAGGGCCACCGAAGAAATGTATTAAAATATTAGTAAAAAACATCAGCTGTAATTCAAAATAGATTTTCTTTTGCTTCTGTACACTGTTCTGGTAAAATTAAAAAAGAAAGGAAATAAAAAACAAAAGAACAAAATTAGTATTGGTGTACATGTGCAGCAGATGTACAGTTGTGATCCTGCCAGTTAAACTGCTTGGCTGAGGTAAAGAAGAACATAAGTTCTAGACAGATTTGTGCACTCACTTCATGCAGATTGTACAACATGAACTCCATGGAAATATCTGTATTTTCATCATTTTAGTTACATAAAACTGCTTGATAATTATGTGAAGGACAGTTAACAGTTCAAAAATGTTCTAGCTACAGTGGGGAAAGATGGACAAGCTCTGAAATGGACTCCCATATTCCAGACCACGGTACACGTTTATTGTATCTTGCTCCCAGAACCCATCAAAAGCAGTAGAATACAGTTCCCCCTGGTTTCACACAGTCTCTGAAATAAGGTGGTTTCCATTTGTGGCTACAAAAACTCCCGTTAAGTATCTCATCATTAGAGGACATTCTCCTATTTCAAATATTTCTGCCTATCATAACTGAAGGCCTGATATCCTCTTTGTGAAGAGCGGAAAAGCAATGCAAAGCACCTCTTCTGGCTTGGAGCTACATGGACTGAAGAATTATTTCTTAAGTAAGCTTCAGGCTGAACACATATGTAATAAGCAGAGACAAATAAGTTTAGCTACCACTACAGAATTACAACACTGGAGAACAATTTGCTACATTCCTTCAAAGGCCTGTATGAACCCAATCTCCTAAATAAGTACCAGACACCAAGTGCTCCGTAAGCAAACAGAGCCCCCGAAGTGCATAAATGAAATAAGTAAAAAGCTTCACATTACATATAAACCAGCCGTTTGCACCTTGTTATTAATGGTCTTGACTGTGACCTCTGAACCTAACTTTGCTTGGAGTCACGAATACACAAGCCTTGGCACCTTTGCAATAATTCCTAAATGCAGAAGAAGAATAAATAAAACTGTCCAACTTTAAAGTAGATCCAATAAAACAGAATTTAGTTTCAAGCAAAACAGCATCATGAACATCTTTCATGGAGAAATTCCATCCAGAGATCACTGGTTGCTTGAAAATATTACAAGGACAGTTGGATTTCTCCCGATGATGCGGCTGCCAAGGTATTTTATGGGAGAGGTAATTTCTGAAGTCTAAACAGGAGTGGAGTGGCCACGGGGCTAAAATGTTTTAAGGGCAGAAAATTCTGGCTATAAGAATATCCCACAGAATAAAGTAATCCCATGTTGGCAATACCTTCTGCCTTCACTCTACCACTAGGACTATTCCCTCACACTACTCAGCAATCCTATAGTCACACAGAAAAAAACCCCACTCATTATTAATTTACTCTTTCTCTAGGCTTTCTCTGGTTTCTGGATCCAGTAGTTGTAAATAGTATCAGCCTTTTTCTTCTTTTTTTTTTGGATGTTCATACTGTGGTGTTTGCGGGGGCGAGCGAGAGAGGGATGGCTTGGCAGGCTTTCGGCAGCCCGCATGATGGACAGGAGGGGTGTGGTGACCGGGAGAAGCCTCACCAGTCAAGCGACGTGGCCCAATCGTACGCGGCAAAAATCAGCCTATAAAATAGGCACCCACAGGGCCACGGAGGAGAAGCGCAGTCTATTTCTGCTTGTGCACATGAGAGTGTCTCCTCTTGGTCTCAGAGAGGAGAAAAGCCAGCAAAAAGGGAGACGGACATGTTTGCTTTAAGGCAGAGTGGAAAGGGGACTGTTTGCTTACAGAAGAGTGGTAGAAGGGGGGAGATTACAAAGAGGACAATTCTCTTTTCAAGAGTTAAGAATTAAGCTTGCTTCTTTACTTTTTTTTTTTTTGCGCTGTAACAATAAACCTTTGGAGTTTGTTAATTACGTCAATCTGCTGCTTTGAGACAAACATAGCTGATAGGCAGATAAGGAGGAAGCCAGAGTGAAAGCTTTATACTTGAAAGCTGAAGGAAACTGGCGGGGGACTGGGTGCTTGGTTGCTTGCTTCCAGCTTGTGTTACTCTGAGGAGGACAGTGAGGGAAGAAGCAGGCAGGTCGCCACACATACCATCATCTTTTAAGATTTCCAGCAGTCTCATAGTCACACAGAGTATATTAAAGTAGTAATGACAACCCTGTTTTCTACTGGTATCTTTTCAATCATATCAGATCCTTCTATAATAGTCAAATTACTTTGACCATGACTGTGCTGGGAACGTATCTGCAGAACCTGGTGGGTACCTGATAAATCGCACAGAAAATAGGTAATTTATTCCCCAGAACAATGATGTACATAGCTCAATTAGCACTGCCAGTTCTTTCTCTACTCATAAAGTTTAAAACCAATGCTCCAGCTGTACGGCTCAAGGATCACTTTCTAGAAAAAGCCATTCTAGCTGGTCACTGGGGTTCCAAAGCCCATTTAGCAAGTTGGCAGGGAAGACAAACAACTACCCACATCACACACACACCTCTCTAATACATACCATGCTGAGTACGTTTTTGGGCAGCAGTTTTAAAGATTTTTTTTTCATCTCAGTTGCATCACAACAGACATCAGAATAGGGTACTGCCATTTATCAAATTTATGCAATTAATCACCAGAAAACTAATCAGAAATGAGGGAAACCCAACCGTGAGCTCTTTCAGGACCACTGTAACAAGGAACAATTGAGGCCTTGGTAACTAGCCCTTGGACAGCAAACTGAACAGACACATGGAGTAAAGTATTAATATTCTCCTTGGTCACCTTCTTTGGTCACACATACCTACTGTAGCTTTCTCAGGCAGAACTCACAGTTCTGTTTTTACAAGAATATAAAATCTCAAAAATATGAATCATGTTATTCTGTTATTCCCTTACTTTATAAGTATATTTATTTATTTATTTATGGTCCAAAACCAACATGCTTCCCTTACATTCCACTGCTACCGTACTGCCATGATCACCCAAAGGCAGCTTTTCAGCTCCTCAAATGCTACCCTTGACTACTAGGGGCAATGCAGAGAAGCACTTTCAGAAGTTACCCCTTTGCTGAGTTATTTTTTAGGACTTTAAAGCAGCCGAATTGCTGGAGGAACATTCGCAAGCAATATCTCAATTCCTATTTGATAAGCTGAGACTAAAACTAGGAGCTATTTTATTTACTAATTCACTTATTATTCAACACTATTGTAAATAATAAACTTATTTTGGTTCACTTAAAAAAAAAAAGAAGTTACCACTTCGCAAATTGTGAACCTCTTTAAATGTCTCATCAAATTAGAAGTTTAAGACTGATGTTAATTTTAAGAAATATTCTTAATACTGCTAATGATTTGTTACCTTAAAAAATGTCACTTTTCCAGACTTTGTGATTGGTTAGGATATAAAAATCAACTGAAGGCTTAACACAAAAACTGCAAACAAATTAGTTTGTGTGCACATGCATATCAGTGATATGCATGCACACGCGCGCCTAATATCTGGCACTTAAAAAGATAATGACAAAAATACCTTGGAAAATGTCAGTGTTAAGGTCAGAAACCCCCCAGATTTTTTCAAAATCCAATCAGAGGATTGCTAAAGCAACATGAGCTTGAGGAACAAAGAACGTGGAAAGAAACAGGGTGTAATTAAATGCATACTTAGCTGGAAATTGAGTCCCACTGAACAAGTGAAGGTTTATTTCTACACATACATTGCAAAGATAACCCTGTTAAGAGCTCAAACTACCTCAAGATGTGGAGAGCTATAATGCCCGTACTATAACAGACTAGTACATTTGTGCACTTACACACCCAAATGCACGCATCCACTTACAGCTTTACAGTGGACTGACTCACTGCAATATTTGGACTCCTCTTTCTACATTTCCTTATATGTAACCAAATTTGCAACAGAAGACGATAAATAAACAGCAGGTATTGGATAGACTGCTAACAATACAGCAATACATTTTACCAGACAGTAGAAGAATATTTTTTACTTTCCTTTTTCCCTCTGAACAGAACAAGTTAAGAAATTCTGACAACATTACACATTATAAAAGGCTGCCAACCCTAAATTCAGTAGAAGCCCATCCTGTTCTAGTATGCTCATGTCAAAGAAGAGACAGTGAAAGAAACCAGCCCCAGGGAGTGATACATGGGAGGCTGTGCTTCATTTATAACCCCACACATATGCTGGAAAAGGTTCAACTTTAAAAAGCATTATATCGCTTACCTTATGGGCCCCTGTGGATGGTGAAGTAAAATTGCATGAGCACAACATGTCTATTAATCATCACAGTGATACCAGCGTGAGAAACAGATCCTACGGCTCATATTCACTTGGAAGCAAGCATTTAGAAAGCCATCTCCTAGTAGCTGAATAACTCTAGTTATGTGTATCTCTTCTTTTCCTGTGTTGTCATCAATGAATGCAAATATCAGGATAGATGAGGTGGTAAGATAAGGTTGCAGTGTGGTTGTTATGGGGTGTGTGGGGAAACCCTTAAAAACAGAGAATACCTAAAGCTCAGCTAGTGAATTTTAAGCTGCTTGCAACACTGTGGTTTTACTTTATGCAATACACCAAATCAATGTCTGAACATACAAGGAACTAAAAATCTAGACACTTGAAATTAGTATTGCATAATTACATGTTTCGTTCTCCACAAGAATCCTCTAGCTGAAGCATAGAACGAAGGTCTAAAGAGATGCTTTGGTCATAAGCAAGGAATACGCATCTTCTGCTGAAATGTTCTCAGAATAGATGGATCGTGCTTTGATGATACCTCTACATGCACGTGGAAATATGGGTGCATGTTCCAAATGCATCAGTAGACCTTGTCTTTTTCCCACACAGCTACTGTTTGGAATGAAATCTGAAGACTAGTGTGGTAGTGAAAGGAATCAAAACTGAGGTCTATAAATGCTTCCGGATAAAGAGAGGCCAAGGCAAATGATGATTAGTGTCTACTGCAATCAGAAGACATTCCTCCCAGAGAATCAGTCTCCATCAAGCACTGCAAATAGTTAAGTAATTCTAGAAACAGTTGCAAGTGACAAAGTTGACATATTAAGCTTTAATTTATGCCTTGGGACTTTGTCCTGGAGTACCTCTATTTGAAAGAAAAATGTGGAAAAACACAGAAGCTAATTTAATCCTTAAAAGGCCAGAGCCCTGGAGCAGCTGCAGAGGTAGGCTTGTTAGCAACAGAATAGCCTGATTTGAAAGACTTGCAAGAGGCCAGAAGAATTTGATTATCAAGTCTTAAGTTGATGAAGTCCACATAATCCTCACTTCTATGGTGACTAGTCTGGAAGGAGACATAGGGTGTTTTTCCACTGTCCCTGGAAGGACCCATTAAGTACCCATTAATGGGTACAAAAATGCCATTTTGTACCCATTAATGGGTATTTAATGGGTACTTTTAGTGACAGTGGAAAAACATCCATAAACAGGGGTACTCCATAACAAAGTCCCAAGCTGACAATGTTGGCTGCAGATTTCAGGAGACCCTTTGGGGTAAAGTATGCTCAATGGTTCTATTTAACCCTTGATAATGTTACCCTTGATTTGGGCAAGGTATGTGAAGACTGTTACTTCTCTTCTCTTCTGTAACTGCAGGTGAGCAAGCAGCCGCAGAGTCAGGATGTTACCAAGGTCAGGAGGAGGCCACCCAATGGAGTAAGTGCCTCAGCAGGTGCCTAACAAATACCAGCCTAGCAGATTAGAACTTCAAAAGCACTTGTGCATATCTGTGGTATAAAAGGAAATTTCAACACGTGATTTACTAGATTTATTGCTTTCTGGAATTTCTTAGAAAGAAAGCAGTAATTTCAAGTACAGCTAGCATTCAAGTATGCACAACACTCTTTCCCTACACCCCTGATAAACCTTGTATTTTTAGATCTATACAGATTCTAAGGCTTAAAAAGGGACACAGTAATTTTATGACCAGTAACAAGAGGTAAAACAAAACTTGATTTTCTTCCGTCATATCCTTAAGCTGCAACTGCTTTTGGACTAGAGAGAGAGCTGTTGATTGAGTTCCTGAGAACACAGCTAGAGTCCCACTCAGATCTGGGTCAGCTGATGCCAGAGACCAGAAGGCATGAGGCGTTCAATCTTCTCCATCATGAAGCTCAACGGTGATAAAAGTGTTCCAAAGAACTGGAAGAAAAGAGAAGGCTACAATTGAGCCTGACAATGAAGTGAAACACAATCCCGTATAAATATTTTTATGCCCAGAAACATGTTATGTTTTCAAAGTCTCTGTATATATTACTGATATAACATGACAACAAAAATAAAACTATTTATAAATTCATAAAGATTAAGCATGTTATTTGACATGACAAATGTATTTTAGAAAGCAAAATAAAACAAACCCAAAAGTTTTCTGAATATGTGCAAGTTTTGCAGAAGAAAAAGTAGTCTGAAACATGCACAGAGAGAGAAGGTAACCCAGATCTCCTGTTTTCCAGTGGTACCACATTAAGGGGTTCTGTTATCTCTTAATTCTCAGTGAGAGCCAGAGTTGCTGTGTTAACTATTGTTACTGGAAGACAGGCAAAGTTCAGAAATTCAACGTATCCAAAACATCTTGAGGTCTAGTCAGGCATTTCTGTTTGCTAAGAAAGACTTACCATCTTTTAAAATTTTGTACTGTCAGTTGCTCCCTCTTTCCTGCCACCTTCACAAAGCTGTCCTTAGAAAATTTTAAAGTGCTAGCATGGTTAATCTTAGGAATGCACACAGTGAAGTTAACAATCACTTTTTCAGAGTATGCACAACTCAATAGAATGAAATGTACTTCTGAGGGGGCATAGGTAAGGATTACAAAGTAATTCTCCCCCAGGTAGGATATAAGAACTGTGGCTGTTTAGTTTTCTTTTTTTACCTTTGAGATCCAACTGATATTTAAGTTTCCTATGGCTGTTGTCCTTCCAGGGATGCACAGAAGAAAGATTATATTTTAAATATGTTTTTAAAATACTTTATATATTTTCTCTTTTTCTTATTGTGACCTGCACTGGGACCTTTTGGTGAAGGGTCAACGATAAATTCTTAAATAAATTTTATTAATTTGTATTATTTTGCTCTCTTTTACCCTATAGTATGCATTGTATAATTTGCATAGTCTATTATTTTTCACAAAAGAAAATAGAAATGTACATCTGGAAATGTGACATTTTAAACAACATTTTAGCAAACATACTGTCTACATCTACAGTGATAGTGAACAATTTGCATCTGAAGTTGTATTCCCTATAGCACTTTTTTCTCAAAGAATTAACCTGGCCCATAGATGATCCTGGTTATGGGGGAAATCTCTCATATAAAGAAAGAACTCTGACTTTCACCCTTTTCCACCCTTGTGTTAGGAGACTATTTCTTAAGATTTCAATTTCAATTATTATTCATTCTACATTTCCAAGGCATACCAATTTTCATAAGCAAAACTTCAAGTATTTGCATATTTGAGATGCAGGGCTCCACCAATATATTCTCTTTCCTTGGCTTTCAATATCTTCCTGGATACTAAAATTGATATTTCATTTTGTTTTTCAAATACTTTATTATACGTCAGACTAACTGGCTCTTCCAGAATACACAAGGCAGATGCCAAGAGTGAGTTACTGGGCTACCAACAGTACCTGACAGGGTGATTCATGTCAAGACATTAATGATACATCATCTTCAACATCCAAGAACGTCCTTTATAATAGGAAACTAATCTACTTTTAAGAATGTACTGCTAAGCTCTTGGCAAGCCCCCATTTTTTTTTTTTTTACCAAACACACATTCTTTGTTTTAAAATAAAGGCAATCCCATTAGGCACTATCACATAATCTTTGCATAGAGATTAGAGCTTTTGGATCCAGCTTGAACCAAGAACAAAAGGCACAGCAGTAATTCTTATGGTTTCTAATTGTTGTTTGTTGGGTGCCACTGAGTTGTGCCCAACTCCTGGTTAACTACATGGACAACTTCCATGCCATTTTCTTGGCAGAGATACAGAAGTGTTTTGCCATTGCTACAGCCACTCCTATCTTTATTTCTTATTAATCATTTTACACTATGCATATTACACACGCAGTAGGATTCAAGATGTGAAAGGTAACATTAGCAATGATATGTTTCAAAACAATCCATCATCACAGAGGAGCCTGGTGTTCAGGCATGGTAGCGCCCTTTATTTGGCTTCTAAAAAGGAGCTGGAACTCTTAACCTGTCTACATCTGGTATGTATTATGGGGAATGCATGGATAGCTGGACACCCAACAGTCCCACTGAAGCACACAATGATACCATAAGAACAACAACCCCTGCATATAAATACTAAGAATTAAAGTACAAAGATTCATCAAAAAATTCATTTAGTCTCTCTGCAATCTCCGTGTCTTCTTTAATTA
>MTQE01003428.1:2583084-2622915 GCA_014337955.1 Aspidoscelis marmoratus
GGCCTGATCCAGCAAGGCTTCTCTTATGTTCTTATGTTCTTAAGGTTTTGATGATGTCTTTGTACACTTTAGCAAACTAACTGGAACTTCTCTTCAGCCATGCTAGTTATGGAAAGCAAGGGAGAAACCTGGGATCAACAGATAAGTGCTCAATCTTCTTTCTAGGATAGCCAAGAAATGTGTGCTACAGTACAGAAACTAGATTTTTTGTGGCATATGAGACTGTTCCAAAGAATCCAAAATGTATATATCACAGTAGTACGGTATCTTAATTAAACATACCATCCAAGAGCAATACAAAGACCCTTTATGACTGTACAATTACAGAAAGCAATTCAAAAAGTGTCAACTGCAGCATCAGCTGTCTGATGGTTTTTACACACATTTTATTTATTATTTGCTTGTTACATTTAGTGCAATTTTTTTTTCAAATTACACACCCAAAAAGACAGATGGAAAGACTAGAGATGACTGGGGCAGAGACAAGAAAAAATCTTTAGTTATGTGGCAGCTACATTCCTACTTGTCATTATTGAGATGGTAAAACTGACTAGACAAGATTATAACCAACTTATCTTTGAGTCAATTTTGCTGAAGGGTATAAAGAAAAAGCATGCCAACGCTCCTAAAAATTACTAAAATGATGTGGTAAAGTAGCAATTCAAATATGTGCAGTATGTTACTCAGATTGATGTTCAGGCTTTACTATGATCATGGACCAACAAAAATAAAAAATCTAAAATATGATTAAAGTAGTATAATATGGAAACAGCAAATGTACAAAAAAATTACTATTATGATGGTCAGTCATGCTGCTTCATACTTTCAAATACAGAGCAGAATTTTGAAACTTAGTAAATGACATCTGAATTTTTATTATTCCAAAGATATCTTAAAAAGAAATCATCTGAAGTGTTGCTCTGCTTTTAAAAAAAGTATTCAATACAGTTACACGCTGTAACAATACTGGTTAATTTTATAATTTCCAAGGTAATCTGAAAATCTGAAAGTTGAGGTGGAAGATAGGCCCTAGTAGAATACAAAGCCTAGATGAGCAACAATAAGTATGATACCTTTTCTGAACTTCTGCTGTTACACTCCGCATGAGTTCTTGGTTTAAATAAAGGTTCAATTAGTGTAGAAGATTGGTATGTTTTCAGAGTTTTCCCCGTGAGACCTATGAAGTTTTTTGTTACTACTGCTGTCCTTATCATTAAATTAATATCACTGTAATAACAATGAATAGTAACTAAGAAAACAGAGAATCACACACTCTGAGCAGCAAAGTAGTCAAATAAAAAGGAATGTATATGAAAGAGAAGTGTACCACATCCAAATTTTTATCAAATTATAGGTACCTTAAAAGCACAAATTGATGAGCTGATTCATATTATTTAAATAATGAAAGATCAAAATATATCTGATATCAGGGAAAGGGGGAAAGAAGATTCCTTGAGTGACTTCTCTAACAAAATATTTTCTAAATTAGTAACTGATGTGAAACTTACTTATAGAGGCACTTTTAGCTGAAAATGAAGACAAAAATCCTTAAATTTGCTTTCTAACAAACTGGATAAGAGGCCTGTGGGCCTTTTTACACCTTTGCTTCCTTGGAAGAACCTCCCCAGGAAGTGAAGATGGGGAAGAGTTCCGACGTTCGTATTTTGGACACTGAATCTCTCCCTAACCTTGCCAGCACTACTGGAAAACCACGGCAATGGCACCAATGTGCCTGTGTGGCACTGTTGCTGGGGTGATAGTGCAAAGAAGCACTAACCATGCTTACACTACCCTTCCCCTGACTCCCTTTGAGCCTTTCCCAGCAGGGAGGAGTGTGAAAAGGTCTGTGCCTAGCAGCATGAACTGTAGAGGCAGAGCAGTTAGGGATGCATCCAGACTTTTTAATACTTGTCATCAGAATGTGCAGCAAAGAACGAGCCATCACATATGATGGCTGATACTTCGCAGTGGTGTTGCATTGTAGTAACCCTACTGCAGATTTACTTAAGGTTGATATAATAGCATTCCCTGCGCAGTATTAAGAAAATCCAAATCCTCCCTCTAGTCCAGACAGGACGGAGAGAACAGACAACAAGAGCTGGGAGGGCAGTTCAATTCTGATTGGCTGCCTCATCCCATGTGACACGCACACCAATGCAAACCCTTGCAGCTTCCGATGAAGAAGCTATGGGGAGACTGCTTTAGTGAAGACAATGGGACATTGATTTGCAGCAGGTAAGGCGTGGATTTCCCCTATAACTGCAGATTTATTCCACTAGTCTGGAGGGGACCTTAGATTGACGCTACTGCTTTATGCATTTAAACCTGCAAATGGAGCATCTCGTCAAGCATGCCCATTTACAGACAAGCTTTTCTTCTATTTCATATTACTGATTCTAAAAGCTATTTTAGGAACAAAAAAAATGCACATGATGGTCCACTTTGCAACAAAGGGTGTTTTTCCACTAGCACCAAGTACCCATTAGGGACCCATTAAGGACCCATTATGCTCAGAGCAGGAAGACCACATTTCCACTGCAGACCCATTAGAGCCACATTTGTTTCCACCTGTTCTAGGGAAATCCAGATCATATGGATCCTTCAGAACCTATAATCTGGATTTCCTGTAGACCCCATTAAAGGGGTCTATAATGGGGTCTTCAGGCATCTAATCCGGATTATACGGAGCCTGTTTCCACCACAATCAGGCAATAGGGTCTGGGGGGCACCCCTATGGGGAGTGCCCCAAAACCCAAAGCACAAAAAACTGTGCACAATCTCCAAGGCTGGCTCTGAAGCCGGCTCTGAAGAATAGCATAGGTTTTGAAGAGGACCCCAAGCAAGAGCAATGCCATTTCTATGGACCCTTGTCAACGGCTCCGGAGGATCTTCAGAGTTTATAGCAAAGCTCCAGAGAATCTTTGGAGTTTATATCAAAGCTCCAGAGATTCTCCAAAGCCGCACTGGAGAGTCTTCAAAGAAGCTCTGGAACATCTATGGAGATTGCACTCCCTGTCCCCCCAAACACTTGGGGTGACGGGCGGGCCCCACATGGGTAGATCCAGATTTGCCACATGGGTACTCTGGCGTTTCCACTGCAAGCAAGCTAGCACCCATTGCTACTGGGCGCTAGACCACCTGTGGAAACTCATTGGTTACTTTCCTTAATCAGGATCTACTAGATTTGAAGGACTCATTCCTTAGATCCGGATCATCTTAGATCTGGATCAAGGGAGGTCAGTGGAACACCCCCCCTCCCAAAAGAATAACAATTTTAAAGACTCTGTTCTACCTGGAAGGCAGATGGTAGGCAGATCAATGAGACAGAATGTCCTACTGATCACATGATCACAATCATTCTAGAAGCAGCATGACCTCATTAACTGGCCACTATCATTCTCCATGTATACAAGCTAACAACAGCTTTTGTTGCATTACAGACAGCTGATACTTAAATCCGAACAGAAACTAGTTGCCCTAAACAGATATTTAACTTTTCACATCTATTTTAAGTTGTAAATCTAAGCCCATTGACTAGGGATTAAGTCTCATGGAAATCAACAGAGCTTGTGAACAAACATGCCTTGAACCATACTGCATTTATGATGTTAAGAATGGAAAGGTCAAAAGACTCAACATATATGCTTTTTCTGGTATTACAGGATAACGAAATGTCAGTTACAAACAAGATGCTTGTTATGGCTCATACTTAAAAAATGCAGTGCATCAAGGTAAATTCCATGTGAAGAAGAGACAAAACAACCTCTCCTTTGAGCTGTTAATTTACAGTGAGTAAGTACTAATGATAAAGAATTTGTGCTTTGCTTTCACAATCCTCTAATTCTTATAGCTAAAGTGTGCAGGTTTGGGAAGTGGTGAACCACCCCCAGCTCAGTTTTGCCTTGAACTGGGCCAAACCAACCTGGATCCAATTAAGCTTAAAGTCACATGTCTTAGCTGGTGATAGTGAAGAGACTCCCCTGCCCCCATCGTGTCAGCTGTTGCATACTGCAGGCTTCAAAGGAGAAAGCTGCACATGGCATCTCTGAGCTCTGTGGCTGCCTTTCCCCCCACCTTGTAGTAGTGCAAGGCTGGGGAGACAAAACGCGCCCTCTTACAATTCACTGAACTGGTTTCAGCAAACCAAGAGTCGTATTATTTTAGTCCTGACCTGATCAGAGTTCATTTTGAGTGCAAACTGGCAATAGTTTGGTGCTGAATCAAACTGAATTTTGTACAGTGTGCTTATAAATTTTTACAATAATTTATGCTGAGAACATGTCTTCATTCAGATGACTGCTAAAAGTGAAAAAAAATTCAATTGATAGCTTCCTTTTGTTAAAGTGGCTATGGAATAGTCTCCCCCTCGAGGTGCGTCATGCCCTTCTCTGTATACATTTAGGAAGGAGGTGAAGGCGCACCTCTTTGCCCTGGCCTTTGGCTAATGTGACTATATTTCTCCCCCACTGTAGACCAGTATTTTAATATTTAGTATATGCTTTTAAATATGTTGGATCCCTTAAGCGTTCTTATGGATATTACAGTTTTTAATATACATTGGTTGTTATTTGTTGTTTTAAAACTTGTTACCCACCCTGAGAGTTATGGGAATAGGGTGGGGTAGAAATATAAGTAAGAAAGTAAGTAAGAAAGTAAGAAAGTATAACTTGGATGATTATGATGGACTAGAGCAGAGAAGATAATACAAAGTAGCCAAGTTTACAATAGCTGTATACTCAAGTACAATAATGCATGCTCTTTCTTGACAGGAAATGCGAAATCTGGACTGTGGATTTCAGTTTCATATTGTTTATTATTTGGATGAAAACAAATTCTTTACATTTATAAGCTATATTTGAATACTACCATTTTACACACACACACACACACACACACACAGAGAGAGGTAATATGCTTTTTAGATTTTGCACTGTGAATCATATCTCTTTTTAATCTGCAGCCTATTTTTGCCCCTGTTTATGCAAAGATACTTAACGTAGTTACCTAAGTAGTTTCTATTTGTTCAAGTTAACAACATAAAATGAGCTAAAATAATAGTTATTTGGTTTCCCACTAGGGCAATGTTTCCGGAAAATAAGATGTAGCAATCTTTAACCCACTCCATCAATATTCCTATACTGGATGGGACCAACCCAATGAAAAGCTTTTATTCAATTCTGGCTTTGGTTGTTAACATACTCCATTGTGTATATGATGTAGCTATTAGAGACTCACTGTGGGTTCTGGCTTCCCAACAATTTTTTTTTTTTTGGGGGGGGGAGTTTGGCAAGCGTCTTGTCTAGAAATTTATATACATATATAAAGTAATGTTATTCTGCTAAATAAACACAATGAATTATTTTTCTTTAACAAAAGTATATAGCTGACAATACCAATCAGGCAGCTGAAAACATATAGTATCCTCTTTCTTTTGTAACTCTGAGGGGAGTGTATTTTAGAACTACTTGTTAAAATTAGAAAGACAGTAAATAAATGCCAAGAATTGTTAATCCACTTTCACACTCAAGAAAAGTAAAAACTCTTCTGCTTAGATCTGGAACATCTTAAATCATGCACCTTGTATTTAAAACTGCACTAAGCCACCCAGCAGTCCAAAGCTTCTCAGAAAAGGGTTTTAAAGGTTTTGTTTTAAATAAACAAAACAGAAATTCCTCATTGTTATAGTAAGACTTTGTTTAAAGATTTAAAAAACACTAAACCAAGAAACTTAATAGTTCATTCCCTATGAAATGTTCAAGATAGCTTGACCTGCCCAGTTACCCAGCTGCCCATAAGCTGTCATGTTGCATATGAAGACACAAGAAAGTCAAATTCAATTCTCTTAATTTCCTAAAACACCAAAGATTAGAGGAAGTATGATGGTCGGCTGAAGAAACTTTGAGAACTGTAATCACTTCAGTTTTGGAAAGGCTGAATTTTACTGGAAGCAATGCTTTCAGGGACGGTTCCAAATTCCAAATTTGAATTATAAGCCCTCAACTCAAGTCCTCATCAACCAAATTCCTGTATTTGTGCTGCCATGCTTATCAATTAACTATTCAAATCTATGTATCAACTAGACATAGTTTGGAAACGTTGGGAGGTTTTCAGCAACTGCCCCCACAAACGTGGCCTTTACTTCTCTTGGAGATTCATTAAATACAGAACCTGAACACTTCCTGTATGAACAAGCAAGCTTAAGAACGCTGGACTAATTTAAATCACAGAGAATGTGGCTATGAACATTTTAACTATAACCTTTTCTGAGCCCTCAGGAAACAGCAGGAAAAGGATGGAATTAAAAATCTAAATTACTCAACGATTAATTCAGGATAAGGAAACTGGCTAGTGCAGAGGAAATTAGGAAGTCACTACTCTGATAAAAGAATAAATGTGTTGGAGTATCTTTTTGAAAGAAGCCGGGGGGCGGGGAGAGAAGGAAAACTGTGTCAGCTTTTAAAGAGAGGATGTACTAACTGGATGTCAACACAGTGAAGATGAAAGGTCTAGAAACAACACTTATGAATATTGCTCTGGCATGAGCTCAGAGACAGAGGATCCTTTAAAATTAAAGGTCTAGTTTAACTACCACTCAAAGAGGAGCCAATCCTCAAGGGAAACAATAGGTTGATTAACTAAAATGTTTCTTGAAATGAAGGAGACAAAAGAAACTAGTCACAGTGATAAATTAGCAATGGGAATTACACACAAATGTCATGAAAAGCTTGAGAAGCAAAATACAAATGTATAGGCAGAGATTCAGTATGTTTACTAAGAGAAAGATATTTGATTTTCCCACATAGTTTTAAACAGAATAAAAGGGAAATAGCTGAGACAGGAAACGGAATCATAACACCTCTTGGTGTCTATTTCCTGCAACAAGCTCTAACGATGAGAATAGTTCTGGAGTTTTAAATATATGCACACTCAGCATATGTCTGAGGGATGTCAGGCTCATGCTTGATCAAGGATGAGGCTTTAATTAGTAGAAGTTCCAGCACTCTGGCAACTTCTCATTCAAGCAGATGCCAATATGTCCTGGAAGGCTGATAAATCCACAACCTCTGCAGCAAAGTCACAAACTTCAGGATTGGAGAGAGATGGCATGGATCTCTTTTGGCCTCAAGCAATGATTTTCAGCTAGGAGAATTCAGCCCTTGGAAAATGGGAGTGCCCATGCACTCACACAGCAACACAACTGGACCATACCCTTTTCTTCTATAACCCACAATATATCCTGAGGATGTGGTCTTGCAGAGGATGCAGGAAAGATGTTCCTAATAATGGCTTGTATGCACTTCAGATCATTCTAAATTGTCAAATAAGAATTTCTAATTAAATCTAATATGTCCAGGGACACCACTTTGTACAAGAATATTGCATTCCATCACTCATGGCAAAACATATTTAATTATTAACACAGAGTCTTCCTGCTCAAGACTTGACAAGATTAATTGTGGTTTGATTTGTCAAACAAGTTAATTTTGGGGAAAGCAACAATATATGCTGGGGAGAGGAGAGTTAACAGTCCATTCCAAGTGCTTCCTCGTCATATTCACCTCGTGTAGCCCAGCTGGTCTCCAGAGCCTAAGACCAAGTCTGCTGATCAAATGGTCACCTGATACTTTAGCTGTAAACCGGAGAAGTGCAACAAACCACAGAGGAAAGCAGTGTTTCTGTTTAACGGTCCAGTCAAGCTAACCTCCATTATAGTTCATCCATCCTACTCATACTTCCAGCATCTGGATTAATCCAATACTCAGTATTCTGTAGCTGTGTGCATATTCAAGTCTCCATTAGTCTTTTTCTCCCTCTTAAACTTTTACATTTCTCCAAACCTAAAGAGATAATACAGTTTAACACTACTCCTCATGTGTGTAAGAGGGAGAGTAAGCATATGCTGTACAGGTTACACAAAGGATGGTGCTCTTGCTTTAATTAAAACTGTAACTAAAGAAGCTATAAATCAAACCCAAAGCATTTCAGATCCAAAATATACTCAACCCTCTGGCCATTTCCCTGCTGAGAAAAAAAATGCACGTATATTTGAAATTTGCCAACCAGTTGTTCAAAGCATTTAATTAATTATTAAATTCACACCCTGCCTTTGAATCAACAAATGGCACCAAGCCAACTTAGAAAAACACTAGAAGTTTTCTCCTAATTTCTTGTAGAAACATTGTTATTAGTATTAGAAACACTATTATCAAAACTATAAATGGATTAGGACCTGATCTAATTTTCCATTACTGCTCAAGAATTAGCTCAATGAGAAGTACCTGGCCCCTTTAATTGCCAGCACCATGGAAGCAGTCTTCCTGAGACTGAGTTGCCTGGTAGACTTTTAATATCATGCCAGTCTACTACGATTTATGGTTTGCACAATTATTGATGAGCTATGGAGTTCTACAACTTGTGTAAAATGTTTGAATGCTGTATCTTCCTGCAGCTCAATTATTGTACCACTGTGATTCTATACAGTATGTTGTTTTCTGGTATTTCTCAAAGCATATTTCAATAAAATCAAAATAAACAAATAACACCCACCCACCCACACCTGTTCAGCTGTCCAAAGCCTATTTAGATAAGGATGTTTTTAACTTTTTGTGGAGGATAGAAGACAGCATGCCAAACCTACTTCCCTTAGCAGGGAATTTCAGAGCTTAGGAACAACCATTTATTTATTTAAAAGCAGAAGAACATGGACATCAAATAATACGTAAAAACAAGCTATATTTGTTATGCATAAATGTCAATAATTTTATGAAACGTGGGGAAGAAGAGCCAGTTCTTTAATTTTTATGACAGTTTTTGTTGCTATTTTTAACAGAAGAGCATGCAAGGCATGATTTGGCTGAAAATGGAAAGAAGCGTGGAGTCATGAATTTTACAAAGGGTTCCTCTTTTCCTCTTGTCCCTAATAATTCAACTGATGGTTCAGATATCATCTTCACTAAAGAGATATTTTCCTATATTCTTGAACTGCACTCATCTAGACAAAAGGATCAAGTTCAAAACCAAAAGTTTTTCGTGTTTGAAGGCTATCCCAACAGTCACACTGCATGGATCAGCTGTTGAAACCATACTTGTGGCATTCACGCCAGTCAGGAGAGACAGGGCAGCCATTTCGCAGGCTTTCCGGGCTCCATGACTGACAGCTGGGGCAGAGCGTCAGAAGAAGCCCTGCCAGCCCACCAAAATGGACCAATCAGAAGTGCGGAATCACGGACTATAAAAGTGGGGGGCTTGCTGCATCTCTCGTCTTGGGTAAAGGGGGATCAAGGATGTGTTATTCTGAACTGCTGCGTGTAGGCCTCTTCTCTCAGGGGTAAGAGGAGAAGAAAGGCAGGAGGTCTCTCCTCCTGTTTAGAGGGAGATCTGGGCACGCAAGAGCCAGAGCGGAACAGAGCCCAGGAGAACAGTATTGGGATTGCTGCAAAGCTATTTGTATTATTTTGGGAATTTATGTTACTTCAAGTCAGAGAAAAGCACAAGAGGCAAGGACTAAGAACTGACTGAGTTTACTGTATAGCTTAAAAGGGACTGCTGGCTCACAGTAGGGCTTTCTAAGGGAACGGGATAGATTATTAGTTTTCTATATCCTACTTTTCAAGTAACAGAAGAATATTCAAGTCAAACTACAAACTTGCTTCTTTGTTTTTCCTTTTGTAACAATAAACTAATAGTGTTTGTTTTACAGGTGAGTCAGCTTGCTGCTTTATGGGAGTCTGATTCACAGACATATAAGGCAGGACACCAGTTTGGGGGGGGGGGACCAATTGACACACAGCCCCACCAGAGCTGGTAGGGACCTGGGTGCTCAGCGGCTCGCTTTCTTTACGTGTTGCTCTGCAGAGGACGAGGAGGGAGGGGCTGGGCTAAGTCACTACATAACTTTCTCATCAAAGCTGGACTTCAAAAGAAGACTTTATACCTAATGTATACAGTATAAATGTCTTCTGTTCAGTATGGTTTCCAGCATTTAAACTGCACTGAAAGGAAACTAGCTGGGAACAGGAAAATTTTGTTAAACAAATCCAGCAGAGAACTTTCCTTTGCAGTTCTTTATTTGATCTTATATCTAATTGGTATTCACAGTCTTCAAAATATACTCCACGAATTATTCAGGCAGATAATTATTAACATACAAATGTGTCAAGGTCACATGCAACAACATTTTCACATATAATAAGTAACTAAATTTGAGGAAATGGAGCCTTATTATCAGTCATACATATTTTAAACATTCCCTAAAGAAATGCAAGTAAAATATGCATTTCCTTGTAGTTCAACTGTCAAAAAAGCGATAAGAAAGGGTTAATGGTGCTTTTTCATATTTCTTTATCTGTTGTATTCCTAGATTCAGAATATCTGTGCTGTCTATATTCAAGGTTTGTTTATAGTCCAGACATATACCCTACCCAAGATGGTTTACAAAGACAATAAATGTCCAATATAATGCAACTGCAAAATATAGTTTATAAACACTTCATAAAATCTATTATAAGGCTTTGGCTGCTCCAGTAATATCAGTACACTATAGGACAGTAGCTTCTGAGTTATCCTGTCATTTATTTCACTTGGTAACATAAAAGAGCAATAAATTTTTTCCCAGTTACTTCTTGCAATATATTATGATGAACAAGGCCTTGATGACGAATCCACCAGGTCTTAATATTAATTGTAGCATCACACTAACAATTAAAGTCATCCAATCAATTCATCTATTACTACCAAAAAACCCCAAACCAGTATGCCTTCCTCAACTTTTTATACCAACTGAGTCAAACTTCTGGTACCTGACATCACTTGGGAGATCAACTAATATCAGAGGTTATTCTATCCCACCAAGCTTCCAGATTTTCTTAGATTTCTAGCAAGTGCTATTCTTGTTTAATACTAAAGATGCCAGTTCAACAGGCTGTTCAATCCTCTCCCTATCCTAATTACACAATGAGTCTTTTTCAAGTGCGGAAAAGGAAAAGAAAAGAAAACTTTAGACTTGAAAATTCAAATGTATCTACCA
The DNA here is from genome assembly GCA_014337955.1 of Aspidoscelis marmoratus. Lineage (NCBI taxonomy): Eukaryota > Metazoa > Chordata > Lepidosauria > Squamata > Teiidae > Aspidoscelis > Aspidoscelis marmoratus. Next base: position 2,594,111 of record MTQE01003428.1, read on the forward strand.
AAAAAAGTTTGCGGCTGTCAACATATGCTAACACCTGGCTCCTGTCCAAAAAGTCCACCAAATACGAGCTTTAAGTGAAGCTTAAATCTTTTCTTCCTACTCTAAGTTAACAAATTTGAAGTACTGCTGCATAATTTATATTGCTTAAAATTTTACTCCTTCAACCAACATGTTTTCCACTATAAAGGTGGTAATAAGAATGTGTCAAACAGCTGAGAGAAAGACTGAAACTCCAAAGCTCCTGACCGTAGTAACGGAGATCATGTAACATTGCATATAAGGGCTGCTCTGTTCTGAACCCCATTTAGGGCTTTGGAAACAAGAAGTTGTTGTGGTTATGAAAAAAAAGGGAAGGAATCCATTGAAAAACATGTACACAGGCCCCTTTGGCAATGCAAGATTTTTTGCAGCACAATTGCACTTTTCAACATCCCTGAATATGGCTGGTCTGGGATGGAACAGCTGCCTTGTCTGATCCATCCTTAGCACCACACCTGGTTGCCAGGACATCTACTGGCAGCAACAGCTGCTGATAGAGATTCACTAGCTGCTCCAAGATATGGAAATGCCAATAAAAGATGCAACTGGCATATGGGGATTTAGAACTTTATTATAGGTAATGTATCATGGTATGAAAAAGCATCTAAAGTTGTTTATTCCATATACAATATTTTTTAACCTCACATCAATCCATGCTTTGATCATGTGTTTGTTCATGTACAACAAAACTTGCAACCTAAACAATCTCCATGAAAATATTAAAATATTTCAAGCCGATCCTTGAAATAAAAGAAATATTGGAAATTACTTAAAATGGTCCAGAAGAGATCCTAGATGTGAAATTTCCTTCTATTTACACAACACCAAATTGCTGAACGAAACTGAATTCTTAGGGGATCATGATTAAGAAAAATAAAAGATTTGCTGAGTAATGAAGAAATAAGGTTTTGCCCCTTTAGTGGTTCTGGATGAATATCTAGAGGTCTGAAGATAGGGGATTTAGTTTCTATCAGCTACACATCTCATATAAGTCCTACACTAATAACAATACTTACAGCTTTAGCAAAAATGACCATAAGTTCAGGAAACTGGTGTGTGAGAAGGGCTAGCATTGCTGTGAAAGAGCACAACCCTGCAGTAAAGTGGATGAAAAATGGAAGTTCCTTCTGTGGATACACGGAGACATCATGAAAGGCTGGAAGGAAGGGAAAAATATAATTATTTAATATTTCAATTACTTAGAAGTGACTTGATTAAAGTTGTGATTCTGGAAAGCAAAAGACATACTTCAAAGTCTTTTACCATTATAAATTACTACACCTTTATGAAGAGATTTGAATTTAAGTATTATAGAAATGTACCAGAAGACCAGTTTTAAATAAGCCCAATGTCCTTTTAAAGGAAATAATGTACAATATTTGGATTTCTCCTAGACAGTTTGGTGCAGACAGATCATAGTACTGGAGAAGAATAAAAATATATCCTAGAGATATGCATAACATCAGACTGAAAAGGTAGTTCCTTGAATTTCAAAAATACAATAAAATGTAATATACATCAAGATTGTTTTCATACCATTCTTAACCCAGTACTTACACAAATAGTCACTACATTCTGACAGTTACAATATTCAAATAAAAGGTTGACATTTATCTTCAGATTTGCTTCCATGTGCCAGTGTCTGCATGATTTCCTTAGTAGACTGACCGAATTATCAGTCAAGGCACTGCATACAGAGCCAAAGATAGATTTCTTGACGTATATAATCAGAAAGTTTTTGAAAAACACTTCTCAGGAAGCAAAACTGAAGAGGAAGCACGTATGAAGTTGCTTCAAGAATTGGGAAGGACTCTGCTAGACTGCATAAAATTATTCTGTAAGTCTGGCACCACGTATTCCATAGCCTATAAGTCCCTTAAGGAAAGGACTCTGTTTTGTTGTTCTTATTTAATTTGAAAGCCTTGCCTAGGGGTGTTTTTCCACTGTCACTAAAAGTATCCATTAAGTACCCATTAATGGGTACGTAATGGCATTTTTGTACCCATTAAGGGGTACTTAATGGGTACTTCTAGTGACAGTGGAAAAACACCCCAGGTCTTAAAAGGATAAGATGCAACTAAAGTTTAAATATTTATTATATCCCTGATAAGCAAAATGCATTGTTCCATTTTTTTCCACCATCCAAAATATCGCAATTATATGGTCACAACCTGCTACAGTAACCATCGTACATTATTCAGTATTCAGGACTGTGGAAATGGACAGAAACATCAATATGGTCACTAGGTTTGGGTGCTGGACTGGGACAGGACAGATCCCTGCTTGAACACTTGGGCTCCATCCACCCAATTGAGCTACTGATAATATTCACAAGTAACTGAACTGGGTAGTCAGAACTGAAGCTTTCAATTGTGCTACCACTTTGCTGTAATCCATGAGCCAAGCATGTTAACCATGCCACTATCACTCACAAAACAATTCTAATTAATTCTACATACTTTGCAATTGCATCCAAGTCACATTCAATCAATCCAACTTCCTTCAGAGACAAAACAGGGATGACAAATAGTCTCAATAAAATTTTGATCTGCAAGAGCACTGCTACAAAAATGACCAGATGAAATAATTCAATCCATTCCTTGAAGCAAGACCTAGCATCATATAAACTTCAGGGAAGCAAAATGCTTTATTTTGAAAAATCAAAGGAACAGAATTTTCAAAATTTGAAAACTACCCAAGATTTGTAGCATAAAAAGCGGTGATTTTATTTATGGATAGTTTTATATTTAAAACTTAACAGGAATGCGTGAGTGATTGTGCTGAAATGTCTTAATGCACTGAAATTTAATTATACCGGGAAGCCCATGGCTTAGGGTTAGTCACTAGCCAAGGCATTCCTTGAGCAATATCCTGCATGAGTGAGAAATGAGTAATTTAGAGCAGTCTGGGGGCCGATTTTAATTAATTTTCAAACAGAGCTTTTCAAGATTTAATTTTTTTATTGAATCATATATATGCAAGCACCCTTGTGTCAGATGTGCCCCTTGGCTGCTTTGGTTATAAGCACTCATTATACTTTACAAATGAAGCTCTAGAAAGAAGTTATCACTTATCAGAATCTCACCAGCACCTAGCATGAAACAAAACCCTCATTATTACGTAAAGGACGACTAAAATTCTTATACCCAGCAATTTCATGGTCTCAAATATAATTTTAGGTGCTTTACAAAGGATCACTCATATGCTGGTATAAAGAACTCCTTTTTGCATGAACTCAAAAACTGGTCAGGAATACATGCTTAGGAAAATTATTTCTCTCTGGAATGGGTAAGGTGAATCTGCCAATGATAGAAGGTCTGGATTTGCACGCAGCTAGTTAAATCTTAAGAACATGAGTCAGTACCATCTAGTTAAATCTACTTATTTTATTTAAAATATTTATACACTGCTTCCCATTAAAACATAACCTCAATGTGATGTACAAAGAATAACACATGTTCAGTGCTGTGAAGATGCACTTCTTTGCCCTGGGCTTTGGCTAAATAAGGAAACAGCTTTTCCCCTCCACTTTCTGGCACTGTTATTAATTTAGTATGTTTATTTCATATTTGGTTTCTAATGTAATCCACCCTGAGACCTTTGATTACAGGGTGGGATAAAAAATTCCAAATACCTCGCAATGCTATGAAGGTGACATACTCAGTAACCTTTATGACATGTCACAGCACTTACACTTTAGCTGTCTCCTGACCTGCTTCATCACACAAATTTCCTCAGAAAATCGAGTAGTTTGGGTTCCACAGAGGTGGAGAGAGCACTTGGGGACAATTGTGTTCACAGTCTATTGTATCTTCATATTCCACAAATCTTCTACAAGCACCAGCACTGGCCTCTGGAATCTCCCCCAAAGCATTCAGAAATCCATCAGATTTAATAAGTTTCCAAAGGTGGACCTTCTTAATGCCCCCCCCCCCCGCAACTGTTATGGAAGGGAAGTGCTGTCTTTTAAACCAAACCTCACTAGATGGTGGTTTGATCATGACAGCTATGTAACTTTAACAACTTCAGTATCCAGGTCACCTCCATCACAATCTGAAGGAAAGACAAAACTGAGTGTATGTCCCGCCCTATGCAATGGGCCAGCACTAAACTGAGATAGTTCCATGGCTATCAAGGAGGCCACAAAGCCTGGCCAACATGCAAGGATCTCCACATGTATGCTGAAGTCCCCTAACTAATGTCCTCACATTCTTCAGTACCACACTAGACGCTCCACAAACTTCATCAGGAAAGCTATTGGGCAACAGAGAAGATGGTATACCAACACAATCTTCAGTATATTTTATTCACCCAATGTGGGGCAGTGGCCCTCATAGGCCACCTCAGTTTGGTGGGTAAAGTTGGATTACGTCTATCCCATCCAGATTCATTAATACATGCCAGGTCAGCTCCCTCATCCACAATGAGATCAAAGATACTCCAGAGGAGAGGAGAAATCAAAGGAAGTTATAACTTTAACCAGCTGGGGCATCTGATATGAGGATGTTTCTGTCTCCTACTCCCTTGACACCCTTGACCTGTATGGTGGCACCCTCATTCTCCTCCCTCTCACTCTACCCAAAACACATTTCCCATAAACTCTGTGCACACACACACACGCACGCGCTGAACTTGAACCCTTAAAGGATTTTTTGGGTTCATTTCAATGCTGAAGCCAACAAAACATGAAGTTTGCTGGCAAAGCAGAAATCATACGGTGATCTGGCACATTCTTAATCTTGTCCTGCAGTATGGTTTATAATACTGTCTATAGCAAGGTAGCTAAACTACTCTATACAATTCAGATATCACAGTTTAGCCCACTCACAGAGGTCTAACAAACTGTATGAGTTACTAAATAATGAGTGAAGCAATTTCCCAGCAATGGTGATTAAAATAATCACTTTACCCATACTGACACCTTCTAGCTGCTGCACAACTGCTTCAAAGCTCCCAGTACTTTTTTCCTAAGGAAAAAGATGGCTCGAATGATGAGAAATACAGACAAATCAGGAATTCATCTGGAGCAGATTCTGATGCTCTGCAGTAGACAAGTCAGTAGAGAGAAGTCTGACAACCAAAATATTTTACAAAGCAAAGTTGTGATATCTAACAATGCTGGAACAGAATAAAAAGGCATCAAAAGAGGGTAATTATATTGTAACTCGTTTTTGCATTGTTGCAAAGAGAAAAAATATTATTTATACAATGTAGTACTCACATCACAACTGCCTTCTATCCCACAAGTTGTTCAAGACAAATATCTTAGGCCATGTCGGAAGAACAAATATTTCTCTCCCCATGAGCAGTTCCACTTCCTGGAACAAGAAGTAATGCCACTATGGGGAAGAGTTGTAATGATCTTCTTTGTCAAAGCTAAAAAGTCACCCTTTCCTTGTAGCTTGAGAAACATGGAATGGAATGACACAAACACAGAATAAAGGATCTAATTTTAAATGTAGGATATGAAAAAGAGAATTTCTGCTTACTTGGTAATAATTCTCTGTCTGCTGTCTCTGTACAGCTGGGGTAAGGATAAAACAGGTGTCCTTTTTCTAATGGATACGGGATCATTCTAAATGCTGTAAAAAGATAAAATAATTGACATCTGACACACACAAAACTAACGTCACTGGAGACAGTCCTGAATGGGAGTTCTGGCACATTATTAGTCAGAGCAGTAACATGAAGAAAGGTTAAAAGATCAAAATTACATAACAATCCCCAGACAGGTTGCCTGCAAAGGGGGGCTGAGTTTAAATTCAATTAACATCTACATTACAAAGTTTATGTATCAACCTCTATAACCATGGATGAGAGATTAGAAAGTGGATAGTAAATGAAAAGAGTAGCAACTTCTAAGTCTCATCTCTTTGAATGGAATCATAACCAAATCTCTTTTAAATGTGCACCACTTTTTGTCAGTCAAATGCTTCAACAATAACTTTCTAAACAATCTGTCACACAATATTTACATTTAACTTAAGCTACCATCCTACAGCAATTCCTGGTAAAGATATGCTGAACCAGTCTCAGTTAGTTCACTTCTGGGGCTGCAAAACCCCTACAGATTCTTCAGCTAAGGCTGAGCTAGGTGACCACCTCAACAAGCCACCTTGAGCTAATTCACTGATGCAATTGAGCATGCCAAAGAGCCCCTGCATCTCTAATCAGTGGTTTCAAAAAATTAAAATGTAAAAACGTTGAACTTAAAAATAACAAACGTAACATTTAAAATATAAAAAATAATACACAAAACTCAGAGTGGCTATCCACAGGCGTGCACCAAGATGAGTGAAATTATTTGTAATTGTTTCTTGATAATTTAGAACATGACTTGCATTACATTAGAGAGCTCTGGTTATCAGGAAACAATATAAATCTAATAAAAATAATATATAAATAAGTTTATTTCATAGACATACTGCCAACGTAGCAAAACTATGTTGCCAAACATACCATCATATGTACAAGCTATATTCTAAATAGCCAAATGACAATCAAATGGTACAGTATATATGCAAGGACATTTTCCTTGGCTTCCCTTATAGCAGTTGCTCTATCAAACAGATCTCTCCTATATTCAGAGTTGGGTATTGTTTTGCATCAGTAACTTTATAACTTTATTCTGTCTTGCAGACAGGAAAAGGAAGGGAAAATAGTGACTGAAAGTTCATGGAGTAGCAGATATCAGCAATGGCAACCCGTTCATCTTTAGAGCAACCACCAATGGAAAAAAAGCAATTTCCCTTGAGTTTTGGAAAGCATAGGATATTTTTAAGACTATTAGAGAGGATTGTGCTAGAAGGAACTGTACACACAGCTGTCTTGTTTAACATATGAAGGAAAGCATCTTACTACAACTGTAACATGAAATAGCAGTTTGGATTGATTAACTAGATTTAAAAGTGAAAGGAAAATATGACTCACACTTTCACAGAAGTTTTAGGAATTTAGTAGTGTCATCTAACACAGGAGTCACCAACCTTTTTTGTGTCAGGGATCAGCTTCCTTTTCCAGGGGGGTAGTGGTGTGCTGGGGACATGGCGTGCCGAGGGTGTGGCAAAAAACCCTACTGCCCAGCACCGGTCCGCAGACTGGTGGTTGGGGACTGCTGATCTAACATAAATACTTAAGCTTTTACCAAAAAAGAGCAAAACTTTTTTTGTAAACAAAGAAAATCTCTAGAATAGTAAAACAACTGATATTGGATCAGACCTATCTTTCAAAAATTCTAACAGTATATACTAGAATACACTTGTAGAATTTTATTTAATGTTACATCTTTTATTTGGTTAGGCATAAATGCCTTAACAATTCCTTCACACAAAAGAGTGCAACACTTTCTTCAGCCTTGGTTTTTTAACATCAACCTACCAACTTTAAAACCTTTGCTCATCTACCACAATAAATGCTGAAAAATCTAAGCTCCATTCAACATTGCAAGTTTAGCTGGAGCCATGCCTATTTTAAGCTTAGTTCTTATTAAATGTAGGTGCCCTTTAAATATCTGTATGCACATGCAATCTTAATTCTGTGGCAGCAGAAGGTCAATGATGCCCTGATTTTGCCTAAAAACCAATAACCTAGAGAAACAGTGCTGATCTCCTGTATATCACCTGATTAAAGCAATATACTTCTTCTATTAAGTCAGTATACTTTAGGAAAAAGGGGGGAAAGTTGAAGGAGAAAGGAGCGATTTGTACAGACAAGTAAATGTGTGACATCTCAGCTGTATATTTTATCTATTAAAAAAACTGGAAAGAATCAATGTTATGAGAATAAAAACTAAAACTAGCTATAGTACTACAATTATAAAAGATCTGAAGAAACTTAAATATTTAATGTTTATTTTTATCTATGACCCTTCAGATGTCACAGAACTACAGTTTCCATCATTCCCTGCCACTGGCCAGGCTGGCAGAGATTGGTGGGAGTTATAATTCAGAAATATCTGGAAGGCCAGTTTAATTTACCTGTCATGGACAAAAGTAAAAAACTTACTGCCTTCCCACGTGCAGTGCAACAGATTAAGTGCCCCTTCTATTCGCTTCCAGTGCTGGAGATGAAAGAAAGCATATGCCACTGCTTCACTGTCACCACGTTTCAAAATGTGCTCCGGAGGTAAAATTAAGCTTTTCATTTCTAACAAGTACTGAAAGAAAAGTATGAAATTCTATGAAACAATTGCATGTAGTTTTTTGTACACACTGTCTACCAATTACTTAAAGTTAGTTCCAGCTAGATACATATAGTAGAAAGTCTTCTGAGTGGGAATATAAAGATGAGATCTTTAAGAAGCACAAATGTAAAGTCCCATTTACATATACAGAAACCAGGGTTGTGAACAAACCACTGTTTGTGGTTTGGCTGAATCTTGAAGCAGCCAGTTTGGCTTCAAGCCAAACCAGAGGCAGTTTGGGGATACAAGTTTGTTCAAACTGGTTCAAAAGTTCAGGTCAGCAGATTCCCTCCATCCTCACACTAGCAAATGCTGGGAGCAGAAAGTGCTCACAGAACTGGAATCCTGTGAGCACAGTATGCATCTACTTTCACAACATGGCAATCTCTTTTATTCCTTGCACTACAGAATCTCTTAGCCATGATCATAAAATGATTGAAGAGGTGGTAGCAGCCAATGGCAGATGCTGAAGCCACAATGCTTCCAGCTCCTCCCCGCCCCTGCACCCTTGTTTCTACCTTGTGCCATACTGTGCCTGGTTCTGCCACCTCAGCCTAATATAAGACTGAGCTGAGCTAGGGTAACTTGGTTCAAGACTGTACCATCCAAATTCAAACTTGCAAATCATAACCGAAACCACTACAAAGGAAAAGGTTCAGAGTAGTGCCAATACTTTGAAGGTAGAATCTTTGTTAAAAGTACAACAGAAGTACTACTACAGAAGTATTCAGGTAGTTGCTAAATCTTGATTAAACAGAAAGCAGACAAACTTCAGCCTACATATTAAATAACTCTGTTTTTTCTGATGTAATTACTGAGAGCTAACACTAGACCAACCAAAATGGTCAATCACAGCAGAGGGCCCAAATTTTCACAGCATCCTTAATTCAAGTATAGAGCCATTACCACCTGAAAGGAAACATCTAGAATGTCCTTTTTACTCAGTACCTTGAATATTGCTTCCTGGCATAGGGTAGAGTTAAAAGGGATGTTCTTAAAGTCCCTCTTTCAGAAATGAGTGACTTCCAAACAATTCCAGGACCAAATATTTCAATCATTTTAAATACTGTATGTCTGCCATTGTTATACTATGGCCTGATACAGAAGTTCAGTGACAAATTTCCATTAAATTAAAAAAGATTTAGACAATTATTGTACCAGATTAACTGTGGATGTTATAGTGCAAGTAAAAGAATGAATTCTTCTCAAAGCTTTAATACTAAATCTTTTCTCAAAATGTACAGAATGTCAAAAACAAGAGTTGTGATATATACCTAAATTTCTAAGCTCAATTAAAGATTTTAATTTTGGCTTTTAAGCTCTAAATGACATGGGACCACAGTATCTCTTGAAATGCCTCCTCCCATACAATTCAGGCCAGGCTATGCAATCAGGTTCTAAGACCTTCACCAAGTCCCTCCTCTGCCTTCTGTCAAATGGGAAGCAACTAGGAGCAAGGGCCTTTCAGTAGTGCCTCCTGGATTGTGAAATTTACTCCCCAGAGAGGCTCATCTGGCATTTGATTCAATTTTCTTCAGATGCCAAATAAAAATATGGCTCTTCCAGACATTTGATCTTGAATGAATGTGAACCTAGTGCAAGAGAGAAGATACTTGTCTATATTCCTTCACTGCAGTACACCAACCATTTAATAATGCTTTTAATATGTTTAATACTATATTAAATGTATTTTATTTTGAATATGCCTATTTATGTTTCATTATTATTCTGTAAATAATTAAAGAAAAGTAATTAATAATCAAGCACACCCAGAAATATTTTGGCTCTTTTTTCAGTCACTAAATACATAGTTTGGTCTTGAATATGCTCACTTGCCTTTTCAATGCATTAAGATTTATTTTGTTTTTAATAAAAGTTCATATTTCCTTGAATAACACTAAGTCTGTAAGTTTACAAGTATTCAATGAACAGCGTTCTAGAACTAGCCTACTCCAGGCAATAACAGCCAAAATTAATTACGTCTTCTATCACTGTAGTCTATAATTCCACTGGGTTTTTTTCCAAAACAGTAAGAATATGGACAACTTGATTAAAAAAAAAAGCAGATGTCACAAACCATGAGATTATTTACTAATCCAGTTAAAAAGATTTAACTTTTTCCATTCATATTTTTGAAGGAATGTAGCCAGGGTTGTGTCCTGGTCAAATAAAGTGCATTTGCTGCCTGGCTAAATTCTTCTATTAGTGTCTTGGGGCTAATTCTGGGAGGGTAATATTCTTACTAATCCCATTTAATCCTCTTTGACAACTTTTTTTTTTTAAAGAAACAGAGTAAAGGATCATTCACAGAGGGCCATTGTGGGAAAATGGTATCAAATATCTGACCTATGTCATGACTCCTTATAGTCTCTGCAAACACCAGTTTGGTGTTCGGCTGAATTTCATCAAAACTCAAAGTAAAGTGGCAACAATGGCCAAACCCAGACTAACTTAGGTGCCTTAATCACTGTCAATTTTCCAGCCTAGTGGCTTAAGGCTAACTAGGTTAATTTTACATAATGCCATATAAAAATGTGGCAAATACAAGTGAAAGCTAGAGGAAAGTGGAATGTCGTTACTCACGATAGTCCATTTTGGAAGATTTTCAGAAGAACTGCAATGATAGGGTTAATCCTTTCTACTCCGTTCCCTTATGACTGATAGATGGCTCCTTAAACTATAAAACCCGTGCAAGCCACCAGAATCCCAGTCTTTCGAGGAGCAATCATCATCAGAAGTCTGCATAACCTAAAGAAAATATAAATAATGAGAAAATCCAGGGCGGTGGCAATTCTTCTGAGAATCTTTCAGAATGAACATGAGTTTCCATTCTCAGAAGAATCCAGAAGAATTGCAACCAGGGCTCCCCATCTCAATAGGTGAAAAAAAGTTTAAGGAGAAACCACTCCCATACTCCAAGAAGAAATAGCAAAAGAAAAAAAAACCCATTCTATTGTTAATAGAACCACCTTCTGTAAGGCCACCTGTCCAAAGGCCACTTCGACCAACGTGAAGAGATTCACGTGGTAGTGCTGAAAAGGCTAAAAAGCTCAGCCACACCACCACTTTGTAGATTTCCTGAACTGATGCATATGTGACAAAGGCTGCTCTGATCAACCCTGAATGTATGTTGCAACAGTGATCCTCCTGACATGGTATGAAAACACTATACATGCCTTAATCCAAAAAGTTATGACTTTGGAGGATGCCTTCACACCAGAATACTTGAGTGAAAACATATGAACCGGACTTTCTAATGTCCTTAATTCTGGACTGATAAATCTTTAGAGCTCTTATAACAATGAGATAATGCCAATTGCATTCTATATTGTGCTTAGGGCTAGGGTAAAAAGAGGTTAAATTCACCTTGGCCTTAAAAGTAGGTTTTAACTTCAGGACCACTCTGTCTAGGGTGAACTCACAGAAAGATTCTACCACCAAGAGAGCCAACAAATCTAGGAGCCTCTTCGTCAAGGTTATGGCAACTAGAAAGGTCACCTGACAAGAGAGAAGCTATCAGTAAATAAGACTGGTTCAATAAGGTTCCATTACTACCAGAAAACAAAAGGGATGACTAGAAAGGTTCGAGCCCTTGAATAGCGAGGTTCCATTCACCCCATGAAGCAGGGGTGAGATGAAGTCCCTTGTGGCTTCCCATGCAAGCTGACCTGTGTGGGAAACAGAGCAACCAAGAAGACTGGAATTCAGGTGGTACACACGAGCTTTATAGTTTAAGGAATCTTCTATCAATCATGCATGAGGGAACAGAGTACAAGTGATTAACCCTATCATTGCAATTCTAAGATCTTCTGTGAACAGGAAATTATTGGGCCATTTATCTTCACAAAGCTAAAATGATGAGGCATTAATTCTTAACGTATACTTTAGTTCTGAATATGGGTTGCAAAATCCATTATGTCTTATACTTCTGTGCCCTCCAAGTTATACTGTTATATCTACATTAAAATTTGATTTTATATCCAGTTCCTTCACTGAAACATGATGTATTCTTCTTCACTCTCTTCTTCTTCACTCTCCTGACTGATATTCTATTAGAAACTTTAAATACTTGACAAAACAAGATTTTGAATCCAAAATGCTTCTTCCTTTCTGTCAGTGATCCAATCAAAGCATTGTTAGAAAAAGTTCCTATAAACATTGATCTGAAAGCAAAAACAGTTAATTTAAGGAGATAATACACTTTCAGTTACAATGCCTGTTTTTTCTATTGTTTTACTTTAATGTTTAGTTATTTTAGGAATTTGAAAAAAGAGGAGGGGGAAAATGCCTAGAACCATTACCAAGTATTTCAAATGAAGATCCAGCTGAGGTTTGAAATTCTAATAGCAAATGCTAGAAATTCTAGCATCAGTGTGTGAACTTAGAAAATGTATCCACAAGTCAAGTTAGTCACAGTTAACTCAAACCTAAAGCCAATGATTCTTTTCCTTAATCTAAAGAAGCTGTGCTTGCATCCAGTACAGCTGGCATACAATTCTCCCCAGGCCCTTGTCAACTGAAAGAAAGCATGACCAGAAAGGAAGACAGAATTATTGATAACATGAGGCACTAATTTTCTTGACAACAGTCAGTACAACAAAAAAAGACAGCAAAACCATTTTAAATTCCTTAAGGACACAAGAGTTCTTAGGCAACTGAAGAGACACCTAACTTTCAGATAATGATAATACACCATAATCTTCTCCCCCTAAGGCAGAGGATGAAGACAAATCTGTCTGAGACTGTCTGAAATGAACTTGTTGTGCTCTTGATCAGTCATGCAAGCAAGCAGCAAATTCTCTCAGCAATTAGCTCTCTCAGTGCACATTCTATCAGACTGGACAGGCAGACAGAAGACTCAATGGATAAATTCAGACCTTCAAGGCAAGAAACATTTGGATGCCCTGACTATCCAAAGAGGATTAGGCCCAAGGATAAGTCATCCTTCCACTATCAAGAATGCTAGCACCATACATTATCAGTGTCAGTAATGTGTGGAACTGACTGACATTCCAATTGTATGCATTTGGGGAGGGGAAAAAGTGTGAGACAGAGGCAGAAGTTTCCCAACCTGGTTAATTCCATCAAGTAACATACATTTCTCAACTGCAGAAGTAGGTTTTTGCTATTTATATGTACTAATAGAAGAGCCCTTCCAAGTTCCAGTAACAGCCTTATGCAATATCAATCTCCAAACATGGTCTCATCACATTTTGGAATGAGTGGTAGCAGTAAATTCTAGCCTCATTTACCCAGTGCTGCTATGCACAGGGAAGCATTACTTCTAAGCTTCAAAAGGTTTTCAAAAGTTATGATCACTGTTATTGCTTAGAGTTTAGGCAGGGTAGATGTCTAGGTATCCTTGCACCTTCCTGGTTTGGTAGATGGTCCTAGGGCCAAAGATCTCTGTCTAGTGTCTCTGAAGAAATCTGACCACTTTCCAGGAGAGGTAACACCTTTCTATTATTTTCTGCATTTATTTCTCTTTATATTACCTTGCTCTTCTGTGTCAATTTAATTCATATATGACCTTTACATTTTTGGGTCATAATAAAGTATAATTAAAAAGACACAACTTGGTTGGGTGATATTTTTGTTATAAGTGTAGAAGTAAAACACTCCAAAATACTACTCTGAAAACAGACAAGAGCATGAGAAAGCAGGAGTGCAATGCATTATTACAAAGTACTATGTTTCAGGATAACTCATTGAATTCATCTTCTTTGTTTAATACAGCTTTCTATAATAGACTTGGCTCTGACATGGTCAGTAAAATGAAATTTCCCTTATTTAATATGATCCTAGAAACTTGTAATGACATAATTTAACTTAGGTGATGCCACTGATTTACACTGAGCTTACCAATCTTGCCCCATGTCACCACTGAATTAAATTGGTAGACTGGATCTCTTCACCATAGTGGCATTGATTTACACTGACAGATTGGATCTCTGTGGATCCCGTAACTCTCAGTTTCCACAAGTAACAATTACTTGAATTGACAGTTTTATATTACAAAGAATGACACATGGAATCCAACTGTAATAGTTTACATATTCTAGTTATCTAGAATGAGAAAAAAGCTAAAAAATCTAACGTGTTAATTATGAGGATGCTTAAATAAATTATATGAAAACAAATAGCTCCTGAATAGTATAACAAAGCATTTGCACACCTGGCATTTAATTTTTTTATTTTGCAGTCTAGCCCATTTAAGCTATAAATTAAGAAGAACCAATTGCACCGCAGTATGTTTAATGCATGTTCCATTATACCGAATTATGATTTTAAGTATCCTCTGCATTTTTTATTTTGAAGAGCAACAGTCAAATTGTCCGCTTTGTCCAAAGAGATAGTTATGGAAGTTTATAAAGAATAAGTTATTAACTGATGGGGAAAAGGCTGCTGTATACATTGCAAAGTTGGATTATATTAATGAGACTTAAAAACATCTTGCAATTTTTTTTTGAAGTAGCTCATGCACAGGCCATGTTTTGGGAAATGCTGGCATTCCAGAAAAATCTGAAATTCCCCAACACCATTTCCCTGATAAGCTGCAAATATAATTTGCATAGCCCCAGTGCATTCTGGGAGGAAGGCAGAGTCACTGTGATCAGAAAGATAACAGAGCGAACCTGATTTTAATTTATTTCAGTCCTGTTTTTAACTTTGGTTATATTGGGTTTTAATCTGTTGTAACGGACTCTGAGACTATATGATACTGGCTGGGATACAAATGTAAATAAATACATATACACAGTGGCTATTCAACAGTGATATCTCCTATAAAGCAGACACGGGGTTGCTTATCTGATCGAGATTCTTCTATGCACAGACACTATATTCACACACAGAATATGGATAAAATTGTTTACACTTGGAAATAACCATAGTTACAAACAAAAAGATGGCCATAAAACACCAAGATTAATTTCTGAGAATCCATCTGTTTCTTATTGTTTGACTTATCTGATACATCTAATTCTTAGTTGAATAAAATCCCAAATTTCAGCCATTTAGAAATAACTTTCACTTCCTATTAGCAAAAGAAAGAGGTCTATTAACAACCAAGTCTTTGGAAAGAAAAATTCTATTAAGTATGCAAAAAAGAAAAAGTTTTCTTGGAAGTGTTATTTTTAACTTAGTGCTAGTAAACTGTGCTATATTTCAGATATACAGATAAAACTGTCTACGGATAAAATTGTCCAAAATAATGCTGATAAGGTCATTATTCCCAGCCTGTTTGCCACGTTCTCATGGTTCTTAAAGGGGTAAAGTGGTTTCCCTAAGGAGGAAAGCTATTGCTCAGAGTGTTATTTCTCTTTTACCTCTTTATTGTCCTTTCCCTTTTCAGTCCAAGATACATATATAAATATAGCAGATCCTTCCATGATGTGAATACTGTTAACATCGATACGCTATTACATGTCATGACAAATTATGACAATAACTCTTAGTATCGATACCATTGATGTTGGGCTAAGTGGGGGGGGGGAGTCATGGAAGCAACAATTAGGCTGTTAGGTAGAAGACTAAATTTCAGGACCTCCAGGGTTGCATTCTCAGAAGAGCTACCTGTTCCACATGCTCCTGCACAGGAACCTCAATAGGTGGATGAGGTGGTAGTGTCAGAAGAAAGGGTTTAGATGTGTTAGAAACTGGGGAACATTTTGGGACAAGCCAAATCTGCACAAGAGCAACAAGTTATACTTGAACCAAGATGGAACCAGACTGCTGGTCTTATAGGTTAAAGTTAGCACCCTGAATTGGGCTAAGGAGCAAACTGCCAGCCAGTATAACTCTTTTAAGACCACTATGATGTGTGTCTGGGCTGACTGTTCCAGTCAGCAGTCTAGCAGCTGCATTCTGTACCAGCTGCAGCTTTCGAGTTGTCTTCAGGGGCAGCCCCAGGTAGAGTGCATTACAATATACCAGTCTGGAAGTTACCAGAGCATGGACAACTGTGGCCAAATCATGTGTGCAGTAATTTTATCTTTAATGATAGCTTCTATCACCTTACATAGAACCATCATTAAGTTAACTGGTCTGTCATTGTCTGGATCATGCCTGGATCCCTTTTTGAAGATTGGTTCACTTTTGGCAGGAGAATGTACAATTGTGAGTCACAGAATCACTACTTATGAATCTAAGAGGAGCCCTGCTGGATCGGATCACAACTCACCTAGTCCACCATCATGTCTCAAACAGTGGCTCACTAATTGCTTATGGATATTATCAAGCAGAAGACCTTCACTTGCTCTCGAGTCCTTGCAAATGGCCTTTAGAAGCAGTCTGCCTCTCTCCCCAGCCTGGAAGATGGACCTAGGCATCATGATCACCTCCTGTAATTTTGAATGGTTTAGGTGTTCCAAAGTGTGGACACCCAAACCATTCTACAACTTCGCCTCCCTGGGCCATTTTCCCAGGGAAGGCAAAGTGCAAAAAGCCCTGTTGCCTCCCTGGAATTACATTAGGAAACAGAGTATCTACTCAAGCAAATCATGATAACAAAGCCCTATGAACTGGAGTAAACATACGTTGTCTTTTCCCCTACCCCCTACTCTTCTCTGAATTTCAGATTGAACAACAAATCAATCACTTAAATACCTCAGTCAAGATATACAAACTCTGAGGTTTCTGGGGATGCGCACACAAACCTAGGAATGCCTATAACCGTACCAAGGTAGCAGAAACTATTGACATGCATATTTCTGCATGTTTTAAATACATCTTTAAAAACATGACTTAACATCCAATATATAATTAATAACAACTGCAATTCAGAAATCAAAGACAAACAATCTGAAGTCTTAAAATTTAAAAAGAATGAAAAAACCCTGAGCCTTTTTAGTTACCTAAACAAAAGAAGTCATTAGGGAGGGAGTTCCATTGTACCAGAGCCGCCAGCAGGGAAGAACTGGGTGTATTGCTATCAAGGGCACCTAGCCAGAAGCTGGCCCTAGATTTTTGGCATCCATTTTTTAAATAAACTTCTAGCTCATCTCAAAGGAATGTTGTGGGGGCAAAATGTTCAGACAGTTTTCTAACTGATCAGCCCTTGTGAAGAGAACACCCTCCTATTTTTTAAAAGTTGTTTAGCCAATGGCTGGAGTCAAAGCTGTAATTGACAACTGCCAGAAATAAGGGAGCAGACTTCTCACTTCTTGCACCCTGATCCTACTTGGGGGCCTTCTTTCATTCATTTGTAACTATTTACTGCCTATAGGGGAAAAATGTACTAGCACTGTCTGGTTGTTTTTTTTAAGTTTCTGCCTCACAAATCTTGATGTGTCCCTTTATTTTAAAGAGGTATTTTGTAAATACCTTTTCCCAAGTCGAAGTCAGACCTAACCCAGATCCAGGAGGAGAAAACACCAATACAGGACAAAAAGAAATACAGGACTTCCTTCCCTCTTGAAAACATCCATCCTTCTCAAGTTACTTCCCTCTAAGCTGAGTTGCTCTCAGAACTGATTTGAGAGAATATAATTACTTGAAATGATATATGTATGTTTGCTTTCGCTCACTCTCTGCTGCTCCCCCATCAGCTCCTCAAAATGTGTCGTATCCACTTCACAATGAGGATCCTGCATTTTCCTAGTTTTGCATGTATTTATCTCCACAGTATGGCACACACAGAGAGGGACTTAAAATAACTGCTTCCACCTCATGTATGGCAGGCTATTTTAGTAAGGCTTCTTTACTTTTAACATACAGGAGTAAGAACTTACCTTTGGAACATGAGGATTAAACTCAACAGCTCTATGTATTGCCTCTACAGCATTAATCTCTGCTGTGCTAAGTCCTCTTCTAGAGGCTGTTTCTGGAGAGAACCTGAAATATTCAAAAGCATCTGAAATTATCAAATTTTAGACAGAATAATCAATTTCACTTTTAAAAGCTTAAAAATCATACTGCAAAAATAAATTGAAGACATGAATGAACAAATAAAGCTTGATTGTCAGCTATCAGTTGTCCAATGTTCACTACTTCATATGTAAACACAGACAAATGAAAACCAAATTCAATAAATTGTTTATATCAGAACATTTCTTTTCAACATAATGCCATAGCTATCTACCTGAAACTGTAATCAGCTGTGAACTCAAAACACTACCCCCTATGCAGAAAGCAGTGGTTATATGGAACAACCACTGCACATACATGCTTATAAAGTAAATGTAACTGTGCTCTTTAGGTTAAGAAGAATATCAGAAGTCAAAGTTGCAACTGTGTTGTCATTAACCAGAAAGTAGACATGCAATATCTTATCAATGAAGAGGTCATATAAATTAACTGTTAATCAACAGTGTCACAATTCATTGTCACAGTCACACTTAAGCAGCATTACCCAGTCACTTGACATACTATGACCGATGTAAAAGGCCAGCGTATCTCCTGAATTTACTTACGCTGAAAATACTGATGTACCTTTTAGATTACAAGTCCGCAAAACTATTCCAGATGTCTTGCACAATTATCCTCAGAACTACAGACTATAATAGCTGTGATGATTGGAGCCAATGAGAGTTACAGTTCAAAATATCTGGGAGTAACTATGTCGACAATGACATCAAAAAGCAGAATTCTTTGATGTTAGGGCTGAAATATTTCACTTACCTATCTGAAACTGCTCTGGCCTTTAAGAGTGCTGCTGTATAGCATATAGCTGCTGATTTTGGAAGGCTGATATCTATGAAACAATAAATTGTTGTCTTTAGATGCTAAAGTAGAAAACACTTCAAAAAAATCACTCCTTCTGTCAAGAATGATTTGCACTGCAAATTATCTATAGAGCTATGAACAACTTTAAATTTAGGGAGTGTGTGGGAATTTTCAGTCCTTATCATTCATACCATACATCTTGGTTAGCTACAGCTTGCTTCCCAAAATTCAGGGCATTTTTAACGGGCAGCAGTAGATAAATGTTTTAAATAAATAAATAAATAAATGATAAACAGAAAATAAAATAAAATCAGTATAAATCCAAATATAAAAGAGTAGCAGCTCAAATGATTCCTTAAGCATAACAAATACATCTTAATTGAAATCCCCCTAAAACCAGTGGTTCTCAACCTGTGGGTCGCGACCCCTTGAGGGTCGATCTACTCTTTCACAGGGGTTGTTCTGAAGTAGCAACAAAAATAATTTTATGGTTGGAGGTTAGGGTTAGGTTGGGATCACCACAACATGAGGAACTGTATTAAAGGGTCGTGGCATTAGGAAGGTTGAAAACCAGAAACTGTCTTGTGTGATTGCATATGGGATACAGCATGAGATAATAAAGCAAAAACAGTGCTTTAACTAAACAGGCTGATCAATACTGCTTTACTGTTATCCCATGTTGGGTTGGTATCCACAAACAACTGTATTATGCAAATAATAAGTTATGTGGGGCTTTAGTTCACAGTTGAGCAAACCTTGGCAGAACCAGTAAGGCAGTTTCGTCTAGTGGTTAGGGAGCCAGACTCTTTATCTGGGAATATCAGGTTGGACTCAGCTCTCTTCCATGAAGCCAGCCTGGTGACCTTGGACTAGTCACAGCTCTCTTCTAAGCTCTCACAGCCCCACCTACCTCACAGAGTGTCTGTTGTGGGGAGAAGAATAGAAAGCTTTGTCAGCCGCTTTGAGCCCCCTTAAATGGGTGAGAAAAGTGGAGTAGAAAAGCTAACTCTTCTTCTTCTTCAACCTGTTGAATTGTCTTGGTTTAAACCAATCAAATCCCTTCACTTCCCCTCTTGCATTCATGGCTCTCCCTTTTTTCTCGCTCAGGCTAACAGCGTCTCCACTTTGGCACATAGCACACACATCTGCCGGGCCACCCCAGTGCTGCTGACCACATTTCTTTGAAGTGCTGTTCAGCTTTCAGGTTTGTTTGTTTGTTATGTGTTTACCTGGCCATGCTGGGTTTGAAGGACTACAGGCTTAAATCTGACAGGTCATGTCCAAGGCCCTCCCAAAAGCAGATACATGGCCTGTTGGGAGGATTTATAGTCCCTTAGTCTCAGGCAAATGTAACGCACCTGTCTGCAGTCTAAGAGGCACTTCCAGGAACCAAACAGCTGGTGGTGGCAACTCAGCCTGGTCCGACCCAGCCAGCAGGTCTGATGTAGACCAAAGCAGGTAGGCCACGGGAATGAGAGGAAAAGGGGGCACCACCAGCAAATTCCCCCAAGACTTGTTTTCTATCAGATTCATTTCAAACTTTACTTAGGGTATGTTTTGCCTTCTGATTGGGATCTCCAGGAGTGAGTTGTGGGCTGTTGTCTGAGATGAGATGCTGAACTAGATGGTCTGCAGTCAGTGCAGCAAGGGTCCTCTTATGTTCTTATGTAGGAGCCAATTTTGCACATCCCCAAGGTTACTAAAAAAAAACCCTGGGACTGAGGAAGCCTAGTGGCCCAGTCTACTTGTGTAATCCAACTTTTATTTCTTCATATGGATTTTTATTCTGCCCTTCACTCAGAAGCCCTAAGGCAAGTCACTTAAAATATTAAACAGTAATTAAATGTGTAATTAAAACCAATTAAAAGCAAACCCACACACCTGACACTTCAGAACAAGATACCAAGGAAGTTAAACATCAAAAGGTTTGGTGAAGAAGTATACTTTACCAGGAGCCAAAAGACATTATGTTGGCACATAATTACTTTGCTGGTCAGATTTATTAGTGGGGAGAAACCACAAAAAAGGTCTTTGGTTATGATGCTGACCCTTAAATATCAGACAATGGCAGGATTACAAAACTTTACAGGAGATCTTAATAATCAAAGAGACCTAGACCTTTATGGGAAAAGAAACTTCCTTCCTTAAATATTTGGGAGTCACTTAATCAGCACCTTGGAATGGGCCAAGAATCAATGGACAGGCACTGCAGATCCATCTAGTACAGATTCTCATCAACAGTCACACTGTTGCATTCTTGATTAGCTTTAGCTTCTGGTCTCTCTTTAAAGTTATCTCTAGGTAGAGAGCATTATAACATCCAAATCTGGAAGTGTATAAATCGCTGGTTCTATCTTTGGAAGGTCAAAACTGGCAAACCATGTGGAGATGGAATTATGCACTTCTGGACAGAGATGACCTGGCCACAGTTATCCATGCTCTGGTAACCTCCAGGCTGGACTATTGTAACGCGCTCTACATGGGGCTGCCCTTGAAGACTGTTCGGAAGTTGCAGCTGGTGCAAAATGCAGCCGCTAGAATGCTGACAGGAACATCTAGCCGGTCGCATATTACGCCGGTTCTAAAAGAACTGCACTGGCTGCCAATTCACTACCGAGCCCAATTCAAGGTGCTAACTTTAACTTATAAAGCCCTAAATGACTTGGGTCCCAGATATCTAAAGGAGCGCCTTCTCCCATATCGACCTGCCCGTGTTCTAAGATCTGGAGGGGAGGCCCTTCTGGTGATCCCTCTGCCTTCTTTAGTTAGGCGGGTGGGTACCCGGGAGAGGGCCTTCTCGGTGGTGGCCCCCAGGCTGTGGAATGGCCTCCCCCTTGAGGTGCGTCAGGCCCCTTCTCTGTTCTTATTCAGGAAGGCGGTGAAAACATTCCTTTTCACACAGGCCTTTGGTTAAATGTTCCCCACACTTCCCCTCACTGAAAACCGCTGATGTTTTTAACTGTTTTGTACTTTTAAAACTGTATTTTTAAATTTGTTTTATTTTTGATACTGTTTTTATACATCTTTTTTAAATGTTGTGAGCCGCCCAGAGACCCTCGGGTATGGGGCGGCATATAAATTGAAATATAAAATTGAAATATAAAGTGACTGAGATGAATCTAAAAGTAACCATACATCACAGACTGTTTTTCTGGGACAGAATTACACAATCAAGAACTGGGTGTTTCCCAACTCTTCAAATTTGGCACCCTATCTCACACAGTACTTCTATCTTGTCTGGATTCAGTTTCAAATTAATGGTCTACATTCAACCAATTACTGCTTCCAGACAATTGTCAAACATCTAAACTTTCTCTCCTAACTCAGATGGAATGGAGAGATAGAACTTAGAGGTGTGCATGAATGCAATTTTCGACACTCAGTTCAATTCAAATATTCAAATGTCCAAATTTGTACGAATAGAGAAAAAATGAATGTATTAAAATTTGAACCGATTCCATAACATTCGTATCCATTTGTACAAATATTTGATACGAATGATACGAATGTTGACAACATCCGTTATGTATCCTTATGCATCTCATTTTTATCCCGTTTTATCAACTCTGCAAAAGCAAAACTTGTCATATAAACCCCCATTAGACAAAGGATATTTGTGTGCCATTCCGGAGACAATGGTACTAGCAACTAGGTGTTCTTACCATCATATTTTGCTAGAACTGCTTGGACATCGGCATAAGCCTGTAGTTCCAAAAGTGCTTCTAAGAGATTTTCATGGATATTCAAAACAGTTAAGAGAGGAAACTCTTTCATTAACTGAAAAGATCATGGAAACAGAACACTATGAATAAACAATACTATAGAGATCTTGAAACCTAGTCTTACATAAACTTCTTCCTCTAAGTAAAAATGTGTTTAATCTGGCTCTATGGGTAACACAAATGGATCATACAATTTTGGACTTACAACTGCAGTTCAGTATACTGAATTAAATGAGGTTTACCTGAACCATAAATGTGCAAAAGATTCTAGACCTGAAAACAAATCCAGAGGCTTGTATAACCAGATAAGGAAGTCTTCAGATGCTACTTTCCATATTAGCACCATAACAGTTCCTCCTCTAACATAAGCAATATTTAGGAAAGAGGTATTTTCAGTGATAAGCATCAGTTATCTTTCCTCTATCCTGGAGAAAAGGCTACTGTAGTTACATTTTTAAAAAAATACTAAGAAATATTTCATTCAAATGCAAATTTATTAAGCATGACAACAGGTGACAGCTTTTGATTCAACAAAAATTCCAGTAGTTAAAGATCTAAGTTCTCATAATTTGTAAATTTACGAATTATCAGGAAATAATGATTTTAGTTTAGAGATTTCCATTAAAATGGTCAACCCACTCCAGCAAATAATTTGAAATTTAATAAGGAAGATATACTTATTTCAACTTTCTGGCATCAACTGACCAAATTGCAGCTAGTTTTCGCTGCGAAAATCCTGACATTTCCTCAATAACAGGAATTTTATGCACATAAGCAAAATGTTTCAAATCAGTGTGGTTGTTCTGGAATGTGGGTTTTATGAAAATAAATAGCGCACCAAATCACAGAAACGCTACATTTTTTCACTTGGTTCTATTGAACTTTTAAAAAACCCAGATTAATTACTGAAGCAAAAATGTTACATAATGTACCTGTATTTATTTCTGCTACTAGGAACTCTATTACTACTCAACTGTAGAAATCATTTACAGGCATTTCAGTGTTAAGTTGATATAAAAAAAGCGTGAAAAATTGTTCTGCTGGAAAAACTGACTTGTAAATGTCAACGAAGTAAAGCAAAAGAATTGTCAAATCAATTTAATCACATTGATATGTTTTTATAAGCTACATGGAACCTTATAAAGGAAAAAAACCACAATACACAAAGGATATCTGAGAGCCTGAATAACAGAATTTACCCTTTAAAATGTTTTTTTAAACTATCTGCACCATGCTACTGCCACGATAAACTTATGATAACACATCTTATTTATATAATCTACTTTCATATACTTTCAAGGTATAACAGAACAGTGCAATTCAAGCCTTAAGATTTGCCTACACGGTAGACAGAGACCCCACTTGTCTTGACATTGCATGTAACTCCCCATAAGTGTTAGCAGAATGGGAAGCAGAAGGATCACTCATTTTCCAGACACTTACAAATCATAAACCACAATAAGGATAAACAAACCTAATCCTACAGAAAACAAGAAAAAGGAGGAATACTTTTTTTATTGTCCCCCCCCCCTTCCCTAGTGCTGCCCAGTCAGCTTACATCTTCTATTTTGCTGGTGTATCCTGCCCTCTAGAGGATGTTCTTCATTAGGCCAACTGCCTTCTTACTAACACAAAACATTCAATACACACAATTCCATTTATTTGTTCTAATAAAGTAAAATACCATCTGTATTATTCACTTAGTTACTAAATTTATATCGTCTCTTATAGCCAAAGTTCTCTAAGTAAAGATATAGATTCAAAACTAATTTTTAATGGTTAATAAATCTAAAACCATATGACCAGGCTTATTTTCTACAACATCTGAACGGATTAAAAGGTCTTCACCTTGAGCCTAAAAACCCTGTAGAGATGAAAATACAACTAGGCAATAAACTTTCTAAAAACGAATCCTGTAAAAGTCTGTTTAGAAATTCTATAGAAATACATGCAGGATCTTTCCACTATAGGACTATACATTATAAGACTATAAAACTTACATCTCTCATCATTTTTACTGCTTCTTTAATCCTTCCAAGTTTCCTTGCACACATAGCTAGTCTTCTTTTCACATAAACAAGTACATTGGTATCTCTTCCTGGGCATCAGAGGGGTAGAGAGATGAAGACATTAACCTAAAATCAAATCTTAATTTAACTTTATTTTAAAAAGATAAAAAATAGAACCCAAAGTGAAGCAAAAAGCAGGATCAGTAGCCACAAATGCTAGGAAGGAATTGTATTTTAATCAGTTGCTCAACAGCTTTTGTCAAAGGCTAAATATAGATAAGATAAAGTAAAATAGTTTACCTTCAAAAAAGAAAACATTTTATTTTTAAAAAATGCTTGAAAAACGTGAACAACCTGCATCAATGAAAGACTGAGTTTCTAAGTATACTGGCCATGTGACTAAATGTCAATATAGAATGTACCTGATTAGAACATTCCTTGTGCTGATTTTGCACTAAGTGAAAGTGTGCTGTAGATGTAGTACTCTTGTAGTTCTTTCCTGTTACCACTGATGGATAGCCCCTTTCTGATAATTATCCTTCTTTCCCCTGTCATGTCATGTGGTATCTTAAATTTCTGAAGACATAAGCATGTTCTCACCCTTCAATTTATTATGATGATGGAATAGCTAATGTGTGCTAAGACTATGAATTCATTTGGATGAGAAGGTGTTTTAGAGTTTTTAGCTCTGTACCTCTGGAAATAGAGATTGGGGGAATCTTCAGCTAATTCACTGTTGGTATTCTGTAAACCAAAGAAACTCTTGAGTGCAATTTTCCATTCATAAATAGCCTAACATTATGGGATGCATTTTATAACACTTAACTGTACTATAAAAACCACTCAGCATTTTAAAATCATGCTGTTAATATGTATCCTAAGTGACTATCAGTTGTAGTTTAAGATTAGCGTTTGGCTTTAATCCATGACTTATATTTGCTCCTACTAGAGATTTTAATGAAGTCCATTCTAGAACTATTGTTTAGAATTGACAAAAGGGTACTTACTAAGTTGTGCTTCATGCTGTGGACTTTGGGTACTGCAGTGCTGAGACTTCCTATAAACTGTTTCTCCAGCTTTCAGAGCCTGTTTAAAATATTTCTCAGCATCTACAATAGTAATTGCTTCTTCCTCAGCAAGAAGAACATAGGCTGTGGCACAACTGGCATAGACAAAGAGAGAAACAAATGAAAAAATGGTATTCAAATAAGCCGCATGCAAAGGATCAATGATTAAAATTTTAGCCAAGATGAAATAACTTAGAAATAATTTCATGAAGAAACAACCATAGTCAACTTTAAATATAAAACTCCTCAAAAATTCATTATGGAAAAAGGAACAATAGGTTCTACAAAGTTGACTCAAGGCAAGAGAAGGATGAGTCATTAATTCAACGTGGCTACATAACACTCATTTGTTTTCTACGAAGCAAGTTATGATACGTTTCCCCTAAAATGAACAGTGGATGCTTCTTCACCCAGACCTTTGACATTTAGCTTCCTCTGGGTATTGTTCTTAAATATATTTCAAGAACACTTTGCATATTTTATCTTCTACTTATTGTCACTTTCCTTGGGTACCTTTAGGTGAAGGACAGGATATAAATTCGAAAATAAATGAAATGCATGATAGATGAGAATTACAAAGTTACCATGTTGATATTCTCACATATTCTATTCTAAAAACGATTGTTCTAAATCGCTCACTAGTTTCAAATATTATAAGAATAACGAAGGCATACAAACATACTTTGCTAAGGGGCATTGCAGCATCTCTAAATCTGTTTTCATATTTTTACCCCACTGCAAATTTAGCTGGGGTATGAAGATTCTAATAAGGGACAAAGGAACCTATCCATTTTATTTCTCTTCAGTCAAGTGAAGTGAAGGAAGCATTCAACAGTGATCAAAAAGGTTGCAACTGTGGTATTGATATTATATGGTGTTAGGACACATAGCAGTGGAAGATTATGTGCCCATTCAAATAGCAGCCAATGTTCAAATGTATAGGGGGAGAGGTTTACTGGGAATTCAAGTAAGATCTTTCCCGGCAGCACTTGCATGCCAACCACGCCTGCCCATACATGTTTTTAGGAATCAGGACCACAGAATTATATACTTAAGTATTATTTTAAAATCCAAACAGATTTGCCAAGAAGCATACTGAAAGACATGAGAAATTCTGTCATATTTTATATTTGTTACCCACAACACTGTGCAAGATATTAGGGGGGGAATGCTTTAAGATAATATTTAAATTAAATTAGGTTCTTAGAAATCTAAGTGTTTCAATGGTTCCAGCTGTTATGTTTACTTTGGGTTCACTGAATTTCTCCATTGCATTTGAACGTCTCCTATTTCTATAACCTACCCCATAATTTTGGACATAACTGAGCCAAAGATAAGAATTTCCATGCTGAACTCAACTCAATCATACACAAAAAGATGAGATTTCTGAAATGTTCAAAACTGACTTGACAGTGAACCATATTAACAGATTCATGTGACATATCCATTTCTGACTGTGGTTTGGAAACCAATTTTCTATCATCCAATAAATAACTCTCTTGCTAGTTTTCTGCATTGACAGTTAAAAAAAGAACACAGGAGAACATTATTATGTTGAGGGTATGAGAACTCAAAAACAGCTGAGGCCAAGCAGCATATCCTTTTTGGTGAGTAGCAATAACCAGTAGTCTGCCACCAAGTTCTTGAAAAGATAACAATCCCTCTCCTTGCTGGCGCGCCGAGAACAGCAAATTCCTCCTCCTTTTTTCAAGGACAGACAAAATAAGATCGCTACCAAAATAAGCTGTTGGTCCTATTATTCCTGCCATGAAAGCATGTGACCCAAAGCTGAGGAATTTATCTCCTCTCCCCTGACAGAGCATGTTTCTGAAAAAGATTATTAAGAAAAACCATAACAAAAGGAAAAAAATGCAAGATAAACACAACCTTTTAGCAGAAGAACAGTTTAGGGATCTTAACACTCACTTCTAAATTCCTCATACCTTGGAAACAAAATCCTGACTTTATCTAACAGTCCCTGACTAAGATCCTGCCTCTCCCAACTCTGGATTTGCCTGCCATCTGCTCATCCTGTCTTAACTATCTCTCACCCTGCCTTCCATATGCAAAATCTCCCAGATTCCACTGCAGCATCTCAGATTCTCCTTACAACTCTACAAAACGTTTGTTATTTAAATCACTTTACTGCTTCTTAAAGTTTAATTCTGTTAGCCTCAAAGAGCTCATAGCGGCAGATATGACTTTTCTTACCACTACTTTATTCTTAACTGTTTTATCCTACCACATGACTCCTTTGTGTACTGGGTTAGACTAAAAGACATCTGGTGCAAAGAAACCTTAATTGTCATCAGTGTTGTGGAATTTTCTTTTAGTTCATATACTGGGTTTAGACTTGTAACCTTACTTACTCATTATTTAATTCTAATGCCTGATATGCAGCTTTGATTCGGGCTTGAGGGTTCCTTTCCCGCCACGCTTTCTGCATGACTGTTAGGGAAAAAAGAATCAGTTTAAAAGCCAGTATTTATTATAAATATATATAGAGAGAAATAACAAAACACACTAGATTCTAACCCTTTTCAGAATATTTATGCATTTATTTACTTACTTGCTTATTAACTGTTATATAACTACATAAGGCTGCAAAAAAAATTCTAGATTAAGACATAGAAAAAATACGTAAGGGCAACAATGAATTAAACCATTAGCTGAAAGATGAGCTGTACACAGTATAGCTCCAAAATATCCATGCTTTATTCCAGAATATCAAATTATAACAGAATAAACCAAGATTCTCTGTTTTCTGTTTTCATTCATAACTGCAATCTGTGAAAAAGCCTTTGGGGGGTGGGTGCTGACCTCTTGAATGGCATCTTTGGGTTTCAACAGTTTGTGAAAAATGTTTTGTCTAGGGGGTGGGTTTTGGCACAACAGCTGACATCTATGTGTATAGTATCACAGTATGTGAAAGCCCATGTCTTGGTGTGGGAGGCTTGACATCTTGCACATATCTATGTGGTTTAATAAAAAACTCCACCTCCTGGTGCTGTCTCCTCCTGTGCAAGTACATAAAACAGGAAGAAGAGAGAAAACATCAAACTCCACCACCTTGTCACTGTTTAATACTGTTTTAAGTTGTGTGTTTGTGTGTGTGTGTGTG